>JAQZBX010007602.1:35673-50300 GCA_029593785.1 Cabassous unicinctus | reverse complement strand
GATTTAAAAGGTCTCTGCCCCATAAATTTAATCCCACATCAGCAACAAAAGGTTGCAAAGTGGCTTTTTGTCCTTCAGGACCTACAATATCAAAAATTTTTGTACTTTGATAAACATCAGTCATAGTTCCAATACCTGTGAAAACAGTAGGAACTTTTTGTAATGTCCAAGCTTGAGGCCAATGGCATTTAGCTATAATTGTGACATCAGCTCCAGTATCTACTAATCCTAGAAAAACTTTCCCATTAATAGTAATAGTTACCTCAGGTCTTTCATCTCCCACAAATGTTTGCCAAAAGACCCTATGGTCTGTTGAGCCAAAACCACCAGGTCTTTTGAAAGGAAGTGCAGAAGGTTTGTTATAAGGAAGAAAAAGCAATTGAGCAACACGGTCACCATTAACTATTTGTACTTGCCCCAGGGATTGTACCATAACTTTAATTTCTCCCTGATAATTCTCATCAATTAGTCCCATTTGAACCAAGAGGCCTTTTTGAGTCATACTACTTCTTCCAACTATTATTCCTACTGAATTTTTTGGAATTGGGCCTTTAATTCCTGTAGATATTGTCTGGATGCCCACTGATTGCATTATTAATTTAGTTTCAGCACTTGGCAAATCTACAGCAGCACTTCCCTTTGTTGCCGTTTTTAATTTGGTGACGGGAGTGAGTGATTCCTCCCATTGCTGACAGGATATTTCAGTGGGAGGCTCATATTGTTTGTCTGTGGGCCCTGAGCTAGGCCTGCATAAAAGTTTCCCAAACAGTTAACTGACTTTCCGTTGTCATAAAATCGAGATTTACATTCCCTAGCCCAATGGAACCCTTTCTGACAAATCGGACATATTTTTGATGGACGTGAATATGACTCATTTCTCCTTTGAGGTCTGGAAACAGGGAGCATTCTGCACTCTTTCTGAAAATGTCCTGTCCTCCAACATCGGTAACACATTCCCTTTTTTGTCTGACCCTTGCTCAAGTGTGCTTGAGCCATGGTGGTGGCCAGAACAGCCATCTGATGAGTAGAAGACCCAATATCCTGACAAGCTTTAACATAATCAGGTAGTGATCCACCAGCTGCTTTTATAGGTCTTATAGCTTTTTTGCATTCACTATTGGCATTATCAAAAGCAAGGGTTAAAAGAATAAATCTCTAGCTTCAGAAATTTGCACAGTTTTCAAAACAACATCAGAGAGTCTAGCAATAAATTCCACATATGGCTCATTAACCCCTTGAATTATTTTTGAAAATAACTGAGCGGGTTGGCCAGGAGGTGCAATTTTCATCCATGCAGCTAAATAAGCCATCCTAACCTGAACAATAGCTATATCATTATATTGTAACTGCCGAGGTATAACCATCCAACCCTAGTACCAAAACCAGGTAAGGATACTACAAAGATAGAAAATTAAAGATGTATTTCTCTAATGAATGTAGATGCAAAAATTCACAACAAAATACATGCAAAATGAATCCAAAAGTACATTAAGAGAATTATACACAATCAAGTGGGTTTTTATCCTAGGTATGCAAGGGTGTCCCAACACAAGAAAATCACTTAGTGTAATAATTTGAAGTGTAATAAACTGAGGAAGAAAACGCACATGATCATCTTGATTGATGAAGAAAATGCAATTGACAAAATATAGCATCCTTTCTTGATAAAAACACTCCAAGAGTGTGTCTTCAACATATTAAAGTGGAATCCTTTCCTGATTAAAACACTACAAAAGATAGGAATAGAAGGAAACTTTCTCAATATACTATACTGTATATATGAAAAACCCACAGCTAACATTTTTATATATCATGGTGAAAGAGGGAAATCTTTCCTGCTGAATTGAGAACAAGACAAGGATGCCTGCTGTCACCACTGTTATTCAATATTTTACTAGAAATTCTAGCTAGAGCAATTAGGCAAGAAAAAGAAATGAAATGTACCCAAATAGGAAAAGAAGTAAAACTTTTACTATTCATTGATATGATTCTGTCTTTATGTCAATGATAAAAGTTCTTCCACTGTTAGAAGAATAATAAGTTTACTTTAGTCTATAGGTGCATTCATTCTTTATGTTTGTTCATTCCTCAATCTTGAGGATTTTAGGATAGTGATGCTCACTATGTTTCTCTGTTTCTGATTGAGAGGGGGCTTATATCCTATGGGACAGATGGTTCGAACAGTCTTGCTTGCAGTTGTAGATATTCTTTGCTTTTTTGTAGGTTTTATTTTGTTTTGTTTTGTTTAGAATGGACCTTCTCCATTATCATCCTTTTGTTAACTGTCCTGGGTTATATGATTCTATTCTAGAAAATCCTGAAAAATCCACAAAAAGCTGTTAGAACTAAGAGATGAGTTCAGCAAAGTGGCAGGATGCAAGGTTAATAAGCAAAAATCAGCAGCACTTCTATACACTACAAATGAGCAACTTGAGGAGGAAGTCAGAAAAGAAATTCCATTTTCAGTATCAACTAAAAGAATCAAATAATTAAGAATAAACTTCACCAAAGACATAAAAGGCCTGAATTCAGAAAACTACAAAACATTCATAAAAAAAAACAAAGAAGATCTAAATAAATGGAAGAACCTTCCGTGTTCACTGATTAGAAGACTAAAAATCATTAAGATATCAGTTCTACCTAAACTGATACACAGATTCAAAGCAATCCCAATATAAGTCCCAACAGTCATTTGCAGAAATGTTAAAGCAAAATATCGAATTTATTTGGAAGGGGGAGGGGTCCCAAATAGCCAAAAATGTCTTTTAAAAGAAGAATGAAGTTCGAGGGCACTCACTCCTCGACTTTAAAGCATATTACTTAGCTACAGTGGTAAAGAGCATGGTAATGGCATAAAGACAGCCATATTGACCAACAGCATTGAATTAAAGAATTTGTAAATAGGCTCTCACATTTACAGTCAAATGGGTTTCAACAAGGTGCCAAACCCACCCAGCTGGGCCAGAACAGTCTATTCAACAAATGGTGCTGGTAGAACTGGATATCCATATCCAAAGGAAAGAAAGATTGTGCAAAGCATGAGACTGTATGCAATAGGGACTCTAGAGGTTGATGATGGACTGTGGTTAACAGGACAAATTTGAGAATATTCTCTCATGACCTTTGACAAATATGTAATACTAAATAAGGTGTTAATAGTTGATTGGTTTGGGGGAAAAATACACCAATTGTAAGATAGCTGTAGTTAGTAATAATATTTTGATGATACTCTTTCATAGTTTGTAACAAATATTTCACAACATTGCAAGGTGTTGCTGGTAGGGAGATGTATGGAAGTCTAGTATGATGATATGCATTTGTTTTGTAAATTCACAAAATTTACTCTACATTTATTGTTGATATATGCTTATGTATGAATGATATACTTCCATAAGATTTTATTTAAAAAAAAACTAATAAGAGATATTATTTTATGCCTTACAGAATGACTAGTGTTTCAAAAACAGAAATCAACAAATACTGCAGAAGACATGGAGAAATCGGAAGACTCCTTCACTGTTGGTTGGAATGTAAAATGGTGCATTATCTGTGGAGGAGAGTTTGGCAGTTCCTCAGGAAGATAAATATAGAACTGCCATATGATATGGTAATCTCACTGCTAATATATTCAGAAGAAGTGAAAGCAAGGACATGAAAAAGCATTTCCACACTGATGTTCATAGCAGTATTATTCACAAATGCTGAAAGATGGAAACAACCAAAGTGTCCATCAACCAATGAATGGATAAACAAAAAGTGGTATATACTTACAATAGACTGCTATTCAGTGGTAAGAAGAAATGAAGTCATAAAGCATATGACAACATGGATGAACTCTGAGAACATTATGTTGAGTGAAGCAAGCCAGACACAAAAGGACAAATACTGTATGATTGTGCTACTATGAACTAAATATATTGCATAATCTCATGGAGTTAATAACTTGAATATTAATCACCAGAAAATAGAATGAGCTAAGAGAATGGAGAGTGTAGAATTGGTAAAAAAAGAAGTGTGTTAATTTTTGGAAATGAATAGAAAAGATGAAACCCCAACATAATGTTGGAATTAGCAGTACTATTATGTGGGTATGAAAGTGATTTAAAGGGAAATCTAAGGTCATGTATATTACTAAGAGGAAAGCTAAAAAATGTAACCTGGAACAGTATAGCACAGTAAAACTGCCTGTGAAATATGAATATGTGCAAAATTGCATATATAAGACCATTTTTCTTTGAAGCTGAACAAATATATGTTAATACTACAAAATATTAATATCAGAGAAAAAGCCTTTTGCTAAATGAAGGAAAACAGACACACACAAAGCTCTAAATGTATGATTCCATTTCTATCAAATGAAAATATAAATCAATTTATAAAATGAAATTAGATTAGTAGTTATATAGGACTTGGGAAGGAATGCTAAGGTTTGTGAAGCTTTTTTTTTGGAGTAATTAAATTGTTCTAAAATTTTTTGTGATGATGAATGCACAGCATTGTGATTATACTAAAAGCCATTGATTACACACTTTGTACAGATCATATGGTATGTGAAAATATCTCCATAAAACTGCTTAATAAATAAATAATTGTGCAAGAATAGCCAGAAATAGCAGCTATGTACAGCAGGGGAAACAGAGATTGAGGGGTAGAGAATTTTCTTGTTTGTCTGTTTTTTGTTTATTATTGAAATAAAATGCTCCAATAATTATTGAAGTGATGAATGCACAACTATGTGATTATACCAAATACCATTAGTTGTACACTCTCAATTAATGTTTCATTAATATGTATCAATAAAATCAATTAAAAATTAAAAATATTTAAAAAAGAAGAAATGAAGTCGGGATGCATATGAAAACATGATGAATCTTGAGGATATTATGTTACGTGAACTAAGCCAGACATAAAAGGACAAATATTGCATAGTCTCACTAAAATGAATGAAATATGATGAGTAAACTCACAGAATTAAACTCTAACATATAGGTTTCTAGGAGATAGAATGTGGATTGAGAAGGGGGAACTGATGGTGAATGTATGTAGAATGTTTAATAAGGTGGATTGTAAATGTGGGGAAATGGGTAGAGTTGATGGTTAACAAATTACAGTGAGTGTAATGGGATTGTCTAGGGAGGTTAATATCAACTAAAGAAAGCTAGACGATAATCTAGGGACTGTATAACAGTGATTTTAGTGGTGGATGATAATTGTGGTTAGTAGTGCAAAAACAAGAATGTTCTTCTATTGCAAGGTGTTATGAATATGTAGATACACAGAAAAATGCAATTAATGTAATATATAGACTACCGTTAACAGTAATAAAGAAATAATTTAAAAATAGCCATCTTTCCCAGTCTTTGCCAGTTGGCTCTGTGTGGGTGCTCTCCTTCAGAGGTTAGCCAGGTTTACAGTGATCCTAAGGAAGAGCCTGAGGGAAACATAGGGTCCTCTACAGTCTTTCAGTACGACCTTGTGCTGGGCATGTACATGTGGCCTTTTAAAGTCCCCTGTTTACATGGATATTTCAATCACCCATCTTGTCCAGGAAATTTGCATTCTTTATTCTCGGTCTCAGGTTCTATAATGTAGGTCTTAAAGTCAGAAATCCTTCTCCCCAAGCAGCTGTGGTTTGTTTTTTTTTACAGCATTTCAGCTGCCCTGTGAAATGCTGCCACATTCAAAGGAAGTTCTTGGAAGAGTGAGACAGAGGTGAGCTTCCAGGTTCAGTTGATCAGGCTGCCACCAGCCAGACTGGTCCTATAATCTGCTCCCTCCACAGGACAACCCACTTCTGAAGACTGTCCTTTGGGTTGAGGTCCTTTCCAATGGCTACTTTGGCAGCCATACACCCCATGGGTAAAAATGGCAGGTCCCCATAACAGAAGGGTGCTGTGTCCCTGGGTCATAACAGGAGGAGAATCTCCACCATACAGGAATGCTTGGATTGAACTGTGGCAATGGTTTCCCTGGAAACCATGAACTGTGATTACATTATTGGTTCTGATTGATTTCTCCCCAGTTCTTAAAATTGAACCAATGTCTCTGACGGAATACCATTGTTGAGGTTCTTCTTTCCTTGGGGCCTGCTCACCTATTCTGACAAAGCACAAATAAGGGAGATTGTAAAAAATTGACTTCTTTCACTAGCATAATGCAATTAAGATTAAACTTTATTTAAATGCCATATTTGTTTTATAGCCATAATGCTGCCCCTTCACCAAATTTCTTTCCAAACACAGCCTAATAGTGCTGTTTACTTCCCAGAAATAATCTTTTTCTCTTTTAAAAGAGGGCCACATAAAGCTAATGAAAATGCACCTTAACAATTACTATGCATGTTCTATGCATCAAGATTCATGGAGGAACAATGAGAGGAAGATAGAGAGCAGTGACAGTAAACACTTTCATGACTGTATTTATTTCACCTGAATAATGAAGATGATATTGCCAGTCAGAAATGAGTGGAGAGGACAGCTTGAACAAGGGTATGGTAG
Source organism: Cabassous unicinctus (assembly GCA_029593785.1). Lineage (NCBI taxonomy): Eukaryota > Metazoa > Chordata > Mammalia > Cingulata > Chlamyphoridae > Cabassous > Cabassous unicinctus. Next base: position 43,803 of record JAQZBX010007602.1, on the reverse strand, counting down.
TTTAAGAACATGTAGTGTATTTGGAAATCTTGCAGCAATACAGTGTAATTACACAAAAAGGGGTGCATGAGCTTCAGTTTCCTAATCTCTCAACTGGAAGATTGGGCCAGAGCTCCAAGGCTCTTCTTTGCTTGGATCTGTGCAGTCTAGCTCAAAAGAAGGCTGCTGGACCTGTTGTCCTGGCTTTTATTCCTGACTCTCTCATGAATGTGCTGAATAGCTTTCTCCAATAAGGCCCTTTACCTCTCATTGCACATCAGTAAAATTCTTAATTTGGCTATATTCACTTTAGGCAGCATGTCTGTATTGTGTACCAATGATGTCTCTGGAACTGAGCCTTCCCTGGGGATTACATGTTGACTCACACACAGTCTTTCATCAGGGACTTCACCTAAGAGTTTGGTGAGTTAGAGCACAGGGAAATGGGAATTTTTAACACAATGGAGAAAAGAGTATATGTATAATTTTATCTTCTTCAGGCTGTAGTAAATTTATACGCTGAGTTACTGAGACTGCATTGTTAGGCTATCTTGGAAATAATATTAACACTAGCAAAAGCCTCAGTTATTTATGGCTTTTTACTTGCCATGCATCCTAAAGCTTCACATGCACTTTTTTGTTTTATCCATATAAGAACTTTATTAGACAAATACTGTTACTAACATCATTTTACAAATGGAATAAAACTAAGACACAGAGAGCTCAAGTATCAGATCCAGAGTTAACTAGATTGGAAGTTGAAAAGCCAGTTTTCAAATCAAGGAGTTCTGATGCTACAACTCATGGCCTTAACCACTGTACTGAACCCCTCACATTGTTCACCTTCCTGAAATACAATGTGGTAGGTCTCAGAGCAAAGGAGTCCTGGCAGTTGAAGAAGTCACATTTTTCAGGGGCAAGGACATGATAGGTTCAGTGAATTAGCATCTATCATGAAGACTTCTGTGGGCAGAATTGCTATGCCAAGACTCCTCCTGAGGGTCAGACAGGGACCCCTGGTACAACGAGAATATAGAGGTTCAATACATTAAAGAAATTACAAGGGTGAATGCACCATCAATTAGAAATCTTAGATGTCTCTCTAGTTGTCACTGGATTATGAAGTTCACTTTATATATCAAGAAATACTGGGTTTGAGCTGTTAAGTAATCTGCCAGTCATTCTGGTTTTAATGTATTAGGTCCCAAACCTGAAATAAAGTCAGTGTAATCCCCAACTGTAAAATATGGGCTATAGTTAGTAGTCATATTTTGATGATGCTATTTTCTAGTTTGTAAAAACTATGTTAGGTGAAATGAAAAGGCCTGACCATACCTTAAACCCAAAACTGGGTACAAGTATTTCCAGCTTCTTATGAGGGCAGCTGTCTCAGTGGCAGGGCCCCCTCCCCCTAGGTAATAGAAATGCCCTGCCCTCAGGTGACACAGACTTATCTTTCCTCTCCTGCACAAAGTGGGGCCCAAGGAGCTGCCATCCACTAACCTTGACACAAGCAGTTGGAATCCCAGGATCCCAGCCATTATGGGATCTGTTTTCTTCCTCTTTTGGATCATTTTTGCTTTATAAGTAATAAATCAGTCATTTGCTGAAAGTTTCTGTTGTGCCAGAGCCTGTGCTTCCATGGCACACCATAGAGCAACTTGCTCCACATTTTTCTAATAAATATTATTTAGGTTTCTACTTATGGGTTAGCTATAAACTGCCACATAAAAATGTCTGTGGTAGACAGAGTAATGATCCCCAAAATATGTCAATATCATACTCATTAGAACCTGCAAATACATTACCTTACAGGGTAAAAGGAGCTCACAGACATGATTGAGTACAGCTTAATGAGATGGGAGATTATCCTGAATTATCCAAGTAGTTCCAATGTAATCACAAGGATCCCTCTAAGAGGAGACAGGAGAACAGAGTCAAAGATAAAAGCTATAAGGATCAAATCAGGGGTCAGAGAGGAGAGAAGAGGCTATACTGCTGACTTTGAGATAAAGGAAGGGTCCACAAACCAAGGAATGCTAAGGCCACAAGTCAAGGCCTTTAAAACCTGGAAAACTCAGGGAAATAAGTTCTTACTCTAGAGCCTCCAGAAGCAATAGAAGTCTGCTGACACCTTGATTTTAGTGCAATGAAACTGATCTTAGAATTCTGCACTCCAGAACAGTAAGATAATAAATTTATGCTGCTTTAAGCCATTAAATCTGTAGTCATTTGTTACAGCTGCAGTAGGACTCTAATAGAGTATTTGAAGAGACAACTGTCTAGCAGAGTAAATGTACTTTTTTTTAAAACCTAAATCAATTAGGGTGTTCCTGGTGAATTGATATTTTGGTTTCAAGTATTTGGAAATTGATTTCAGATCTACTCCTATTTCTAATGTTACTTTGTCCTAGTCCTGTTGTTAAAAAAAAATCCTAATGAAACTTAGATTTATTATTGCCAGGGTTACAGAAGTGAGCAAAAGAGTCATGACACCTTCTATGTTGACATTCAGGAACTGGGTCCGTGAAAACAGTGCCACGGATGAGAAAGAATGAGACAGAGAAGAAATAACTGGGATCAGGGGACTCTCCATCAAAAGGGAGAAGAAGAGGCCCACCACATAATAAACCATGGCTTTTATTTGGCTTTAGAACAAAGAAAATATGTGGGTGCATGTGCAAAGGCAATAGATACGTGAAAGTTTACACTTTACTAAAGTCAGCAAGTTTTAAGGGTTAATGGCTAAGTTCTCTTTACATTCCTGCACATAGCAGACCTTGTAAATCTTTCATAGCAGATCTTGTAAATCTTTATCTAACATATACATGTTACACTCTTAGAAGCTCAGGATGTCTCCCCACTAGTCTCATCTCAAATCTTATCTCAGTGTCTTGAGACTAGAGGTGCCTGTCTCCTACTTTCCAATGCAGCCTGCTTTCTGTCAGTTGTCATGGCCTTTATCTGAACTCCATCACTTCTACATAAAGCTTTCATCCTAGTTGAAAAACAGAGATAATAAACAAGGTTACAGACAAATATTTAGTGTGTTTCTTGTTCTTAAAAGGAAATGAAAGTTGCTATGCTAGAAAATGACAGGGGGAAAGGGCCATTTTAAACTGGGTGTTCCAAATTTGCTTCTCAGGAGGTGAAATTCGGCTAAGGTATAGAATAACCAACCAATCAAGCCAAGGGCAATGCTTACTTTCTTTTAGGAACTACCAGAAGATCAATGGATTGAGGTACAGCACATGTAGAGGGCTGAGGAGGGAGAGTGGGATGGGGAAGAAATAAATGCATTAGAATTTGAAGAGTTAGGCAGGGGCAAGGTGCTGTAGATAATTGTACTCTTTGAATTTTTACCTTTTTGTACTCTTTTAATTTTTATTTTCAATGTTAGGTCGATGAATGACTTGGGAGCAGAGACATGCTGTTTACCTTTGCAAAGCTCACCCTGACTGTTGTACAGCTAGGTAACAGATTGGATGTGGGCTGATGGAAGCAAAGAGCCCCAATGTGGTGTTTGTTGCAGTAATCTAAGTGAGCAATGATGGTGGCTGAGGCCAGAGGAGGCACAGAGTTGACAAAGAGGAGAGATAATTTTGAGGTCTACTGGGACATCTTCTTCATGAACTGATAGCAGGAAATGGAGGTGTGAATGACAGAAAAGGAGGAAGCTTCAAGTTTGCTTCCTAATTTGTGACCTGGGATAGAGAAGAGACCTGCCCTTTTTTAGAACGGGGGAGAAAAGTGAAGGATCCACATTTTAAGGGGCTTTCTAGGAACAACAAAGTATATGATTTCCTTCAGTTATTATCCTTTAGAAAATCAGAATGGTATTCTAAACTATATGAGGGAAGTATATCAAGGGTAAAACATTTTTATAAAGCTAACTTCAAGACATCTGTTTCAAGCTATCGACTGATTTTCTTCATGAATGCATTTTAATGAAACAAGACCTGTTCACTCTTCCTTCTCATCTGGCTTGTTCTCAGCCATAGGTCATGATGTTTAAACAATTTTTAAAAATTCTATTTTTTTATAAAAGGAGATAAATAAGAAGGATTGAGTGAAATTCATCTTAGGAATGAGAATTAAAGATAAGGTTTACTTGGCAAATTTTATTTGTTGGGATTTGATACTAGTGGCCCTTAGTTCTGTCTTTCTTATGGCTATTTTCAGGTACAATCTCCATAAATGACTGCAATGAAATTATCGATCAATCATTTATAGGTGGTTATCAGACTACCTGGAAAGGAAAGCAGCCACAGTTTATTGGTCTTTCTGGCAATAAATTATTACATTAGAAAAAATGTTAGACTTATCTACTGATTTTTTTACTTTAAAACTGAACACATCATATATTTCCCTGATTTTTTTAATTGAATAGGTTCTGCTTGGCCAAAGAACTGTCTATTTCCCCCTAAGCAAACAAATACCATATTTAGCTAAAAATGATGATTGTATTTTTCTATTTTTTTCTCAAGGAAAATGCAAAAGCACAACTAATTACTTAATATTTATGGCTTGTATTTTCAAATTGTCTTAAACAATATTCTTTTAGTTGTAAACAATGAAAAACAAATTCAAATTCACTTAAACATAAGGGAATTTACAGGCAGTGTAATTGGTTTTTCATGGAACTCCAGGGCAGGAAGTGGAGGCAATCCTTACAAACTGCTGGAGACCAAGATTGAAAAACTCTCAGGAATGTGGAGATCTCTCTGTCTTTCCCAGTCTATATCTGCCTCTGTTTCTAGTACTCTATGTGTGTGTAACTTTTCTCTTTGTCTCTGTCTGTCTCACACATTGTTTTCTCATTTCACATTCTCTTTGTGCATCTACCTTGGTCTTTTCTTTCTCTTACTGAACATCTTTCACTGTTTATCCACACACATAGCCCAACTTGGCTTGTCTACTGCTCCTGAGTAGAATTACAATCTGTTCGAGTAAACCACACAATTAACCACAGGAATACTGCATTCTCGAGGAAGGGAATCTATTGCCCCATGTTGAGTCAGCATTGTATAAAGATGGCTCAGTGAGGGAATATAGATGCTCTCATTTAGTAAAACATACATGTGTTCTATAAACATGTGTTTTCAGTCAGATTTTTTCCTAATTATGCTACACAATGTAACAGTGCAATGTTGAGAAATGATGTGTTTTTTATATAAGAAGATATGGGAAGAATACAATTTTGTGGAATTTCACCACTGTTTTATTAACAATAATCTCTTCTATGTATTCACCACAGCTGCTCTGCTTGCTTTGAGATAGGTTTGCTGTTGTTTTTCTAGTTTCTTTTGTTGTGCAGTTACATCTTTGAGTTTAGCTCTTCTTTTTTTTTAATATAGGCATTTAGGGCTATAAATTTTCCTCTCAAGACTGCCTTCACTGTATCCCATAAGTTTTTATTAGTTGTATTCTCATTTTCATTCATCTCAATCTATTTATTGATTTCACTTACAATTTCTACTTTGACCTACTGATTATTTAAGAGTGTGTTGTTTAGCCTCCACACATTTAGTATTTTATCCCTTTATAGTCTATTATTGATTTCTAGTTTCATTCCATTATGATCTGAGAAGATGCTTTGTGTAATTTCAATCTTTTTATATTTATTGAAAGCTGCATTGTGCCTTAACATGTGGTCTATCCTGAAGAAAGATCCATGGGCACTTGAGAAGAATATATAACCCGTTGAGTTTGGATGCAGCATTCTGTATACGTCTGTTTGGTCTAGCTTCTTTATCATATTGTTCAAGTTCTCTGTTTCCTTGTTGATCTTCTGTCTAGTTATTCTATCTAATGATGTGAGTGGTGTGTTGAAGTCTCCAGCAATTATTGTAGAGAAGTCTATTTCTCCCTTCAGTTTTGCCAGAGTTTGTCTCATGTATTTTTGGGGCATCCTGGTCAAAGGCATAGATATTTATAACTGTTTTATCTTCCTGGTGGATTGTCCCTTTTATTAATATATAATGGTATTCTGTATCTCATAAATTTTTTGCATTTAAAGTCTGTTTTGTCTGATATTAGAATAGTTAACCCCACTCTTTTTTGGTTTCTATTTGTGTGGAGTATCTTTTTTCAACCTTTCACTTTCAGCCAGTTTGTATCCCTGGGTCTAAGGTGAGTCTCTAGGAAGCAGCAGATGGATGGCTCATGTTTTTTTTTAATCCATTCTGTCAGCCTGGATCTTTTGATTGACAAGTTCAATCCATTCACATTCAATGATATCACTATAAATGCATTATTTACTACCACCTTTTTATTCTTTGTTTTTCTTATGTCATATCATATTTTTGTCTGTCTTTTCACTCTTTTGGTTATTCTTTCTGCCATTATTTCTTCTATACTCTCCTCCAGGCCTCTCTCTCCTGTCTATTTATTTCAGGATATAAGGCTTCCTTTAATGCTTCCTGCAAAGGTGGATTTTTCTTTATGAACTCTCTTGGTTTCTTTTTCTTCGTGAATATTTTAAACTCACCTTCATATTTTGCTGAATAAAGAATTCTCAGCTTGCAATTTTTCTCTTTCAGTATCTTAATTGCATCATACCACCCTTTTTTCACCTCCATGTTTTCAAAAGAGAACTCTGTGCTAAGTCTTATTGGATGCCCCGTGTATTTGATGACTTTCTCCTCCCTTGCTGCTCTCAGAATTTTCTCTTTATATTTGACATTTGACATTCTGAGTAGTATATGTCTTGGAGTAGGTCTATTTGAATTTATTCTGATTGGGGTAAAATATGCTTCTTGGACATGTAAATTCATTTCTTTCATGAAAGTTGGGAAATTTTCAGCCTTTATTAACTCAAATATTCTTTTTACCCCTTTTCTCTTTTCTTCTTCTTCTGGAACTCCCATGACATGTATGTTGTTGCATTTTGTGTTATCATTCAACTCCTTGAGCCCCTGTCAGTTTTTTCCATTGTTTTCTCTTTCTGGTCTTTTCTCTGTTCAATTTCAGCTGTTCTGTCTTCTATCATTTCAAATCTCCTGTTGTATGCCTCTAATGTGTTTTTTATCTCACCTATTGTGTCTTTCATCCCCATGAATTCCATTACTTTTCTATTCAGGATTTCAAATTCTTCTTTGTGCTTGCTCAATGCCTTCCTCATGTCATTTATCTTTTTAGTCATATTGTCTTTCAACTCTTTCATTTGATTTTGGAAATGTGTGCAACTTGTCCATTAGTTGTCTCAAATCCTGCCTCTCTTCTGGGGTTTTAATATATTACTTTTCTTGGGCCATGTCTTCCATTTTATTAGTATGGCTCATAATTTCTTGCTTATGTCTAGACATCTGATTACACTGGTAATTTACTTAGATGCTCAATTTCTCTCTCTTTTGTAGGGATTTAGTGACAGGAGGCTGTTTGGCACTGTTGCTCTTTGACACTTGGTTCAACAGTTTTGCCATCATGATTCTTTTCCTTTGTCCATCTTTCTTCTGGGCAGTGTCCAGTCTTTGCCTGGTGTCCTAAACCCTAGATATTTTTCCAGGTTATTTCACCCTGTCCTCTAGCTATTTTTCTGAGAGAGAAGAGAGTCCTATGTCTTTCTAGTCCACCATCTTCCTGGAAGTCCACGATATTTCTTTAATAGTGGATGGATGGATGGATGCATTTGGGACTCTGCTGCCATGCAACTATATGTTTATAAGTGTTTTATATTCCTGATAGATTAACATTATAAAATGTCCCTCTTTACTTCTAGTAACATTTTTGCTTTAAAGTTTATTTTGTCTATATTAATAAAGCCACTCCAGCTTTCTAATGATTGCTGTTTGCATCATATATCTTTTCATATACCTTTCCTTTCAACCTAATTAGGTTGAAATTTGGATCTCAAGTGTGTTTTCTACATACATCATATAGTTGGATCTTGTTTTTTATTTTAAGTCTAATATGACAATCTCAGCCTTTTGAGTTGATTATTAATCCATTCACAATTAAAGTTATTATTGATATAGTTGGATTTTTGTCTGCCATTTTACATTTTGTTTTCTATGTCTCAGGCCTTTTTGTTATTTTTGTTGCTTACTCTATTCCTCCTTTACTGCTTTCCTGTGCATTAAGTGAATACTTTCCAGTGTTATATTTTCATTCCTTTTGTGATATATATATATATATATATATATATATATA
>JAQZBX010007602.1:0-28516 GCA_029593785.1 Cabassous unicinctus | reverse complement strand
CTGGCAAAACTGTCCTTTGAAAATGAGGGTGAGTGTAAAGTCTTTACAGACAAACAAAAACTGAGAGAATATGTTAGCAAAAGACTGGATTTACAAGTGATACTAAAGGGAGTGCTGCAGCATGAAAGAAAAACACAAGGGACAGAGACTTGGACAAGAGTGTAGAAATGAACATTATTGGTAAGAGTAATTTAAAGGATAAAAATACATACAATAGTAAGATATAGCAATGGAAAACCAAGGATAAAATGGATGAAGAAAGTAATGCCTTTACAGTATTAACATTGAACATTAATGGATTGAACTCACCAGTCAGAAGATATAACATGCCTGTAATCTATGTCTCAGATTGTGTACTCTTTTCTTGTTTCTTAATAAACTCTTTACTCCCTTCTCTAAAAAAGGAAAAGATATAGACAGAATGGGTAAAAAAAATATGAGCCATCTATATGCTGTCTACAGGAGACTCCCTTTAGATGTAATGACACAATCAAGTTGAAAGTGAAAGGTTGGAAAATGATATGCCATGCAAATAGTAACCAAAAAGATCTGGAGTAGTGATACCAATATTGGACAAAATGGATTTTAAATGCAAAACTGTTAGATGAAGAGTTCATTATATATTAACAAAAGGGGAAATTCAACAAGAAGAAATAAGTATAATAAATATTTATGCATTTAACTTGAGTGCCCTAAGATACAAGAGGTACTCACTGGCAAAACTGAAGGAAGAAATAGACATCTCTACAATGAGAGTTGGAGACTTTTTCAAATTTCTTGTGTTGGATACTCAGTTCATTAACTTTCAACCTTTGTCCTTTCCCAATATATTCATTTAATCTGCATGAGTGACATTCTACATATTTACATATGTAATATTTTATTATTGTTCAGTTCTAAATATTTTCCAAATTCTCATATTATTTCTGGTGTGACCCATATATTAGGAGTGTGTTTGAAAATTTCCATTCTTCAGGGTTTTCTTAATGATCTTCTTGTTACCAAATCTGAATTTCATTGCATTGCCAGTAGAGAACATGGCCTCTATGATAATGATTTTTAAGGTCAATACAAGGTTGATTTCATAAATTTTCATTAGTGTTTGATAAGAATGTTTAGTTTTCTGATTGTTTAATACACACTTGACACTGTCTAATTCAAATTTGCTTACTATTTTACTATTATTTTTATCTTCCTATTCTTTTTCTTCCTAGTCTTTTTCTGTTTGATATATTGTTTACTGATACAAGTGTGTTAACACCACTCACTATGAATATTGATTACTCAGTTTCTCACTTTAGTTCTGTCCATTTTAGCTTTATATATTTTGAGGTTATATTACTAGATACATATAGATTTGACATCTTTCTGGAAATTTTTAAAAATCAATTTATAGCAAGCTATTTATCCTTTTAAATGCTTTTTGAAAATAAACAAACAAAAAACAAAAAATAGATGCCTTTTGCCTTAAAATCAATTTTATCTGATATTAATTGGGCTATACTAACTTTCTTTGGTTGAATATTTCCATGTCTTGCAACTTTTCTGTATTCCTTATGATTTAAGAGTGCCTCTTTTAAATATAAAAGAGTTGAGTTAAAAAAAATCTGTCTGATGTCAATTCTACCCAAACTGATGTACACATTTAACACAATCCCGATAAAAATTCCAACAGCCTTTTTTGTAGAATTGAAAAAGGCAATTATCAAGTTTATCTGGGTGGTTAAGCTCCCCCAAAGAGCCAAAATATTTTAAAGAAGAAGAATGAGGTTGGAGGATTCTCATTTCCTGACTTTAAAGCATATTATCTAGCTACAGTGGTAAAAAGAGCATGGTAATGGCATAAAGATAGATTGACCAATGGAATCAAATTGAAAGTACAGAACTCTATGATCTCATATCTATGATCAAGTGAGTTTTGACAAGGCTGTCAAACCCATCCAGCTGGGTCAGAACAGTCTATTCCACTAATGGTGCTGAGAAAACTGGATATCCATATCTAAAAGAAAGAAAGAGGACCTCTATTTCACATCTTATACAAAAATTAACTCAAAATGGATCAAGGAAGAATCATAAAATTCCTAGAAGAAAATGTAAGGAAACATCTTCAAGATCTTGTGGTAGGTGGTAGTTTCTTAAACCTTATACCAAAAGCATGAGCAATCAAAGAAAAAATAGATAAATGGGACCTCCTCAAAATTCAACATTTTTATTCTTCAAAAGACTTTGTCAAGAAAGTAAAAATGTAGTCTACTTAAAGGGAGAAAATATTTGGAAACCACATATCCAACAAGAGTTTAATATCCATGTTATATAAAGATTTCATACCATTCAACAATAAAAAGACAAGCAACCCAATTTAAAAATGGGCAAAAGACTTCAACAGACATTTTGTGAAGAGAAAATACAAATGGCCAAAAAGCACATGGAAAAATGTTCAACATCACTAGCTATTAGAGAAATGCTGATCAAAATTACAGTGAGATATTTCACACCTTCTAGTATGGTCATTATTTAAAAAAAATAAAAAACAGAAAACTACAAGTGTTGGAGAGGATGTGGAGAAATAGGAACACTCTTTCACTGTTGGTGGGAAAGTAGAAAAGTGCAACTTCTGTGGAAGACAGCTTGGTGGTGCCTCAAGAACCTGAATATAGAGCTGTCTTATGATCCAGCAAATCCTGTTTTCAGGAATATACTGAGAACAATGGAAAGCGAGGACACAAACTGACATTTGTACACTGATGTTCATAACAGCTTTATTCACAATGCTAAAATATGAAAACAACACATGTCCATCAGCCAATTAATGAATAAACAAAATGTGGTGTATACATAAAATGAAATACTATTCAGCTGTAAGAAGAAATTAAATTGGGATGCATATGGCAACATGGATGAACCTTGACAACATTATGTTGAATGAAATAAGCCAGACACCAAAGGACAAATATTTTATGGTCTCACTAATATGAACGAAATATGATGTGTAAATTCATGGAGATAAACTCTAGAGTATAGGTTACTAGGAGATAGACCATGGGTGGAGAATGGGAGCTGATTCTTAATGGATGTAGAATTTTTAATAAGGTTTATTGTAAAAGTGTGGAAATGAATAGCATTGATAACACATTATAGTGAATATAACTAACACTGCTGATTTATAAATGTGACTGTGGCTGAAAGGGGTAACCTAGGGATGTAAATGTCAATTGAAAGGAAGCTAGAGAGTAATCTAGGGACTGTATACATTAAGATTTCAGTGGTGCATGAAGATTGTGGTTAATAGTATAAATATAAGAATATTCTTCTTTTACAAAGTGTTAAAAATATGCTATTATCTGGGAAAATTACAACCAATATAACTAATGGACAATAACTAACAGTGATATTGTAATATTTTTGCAGCAATGGCAAAGATGATATATCAATTCTAAGGGACAAAAATAGGGAGGTATATGGGGATATGGGATTTTTCCCTTTTGGAGTGATGAGAATATTCTAAAATTGACTGAGGTGATGACAGCACAACTCTGTGATGAAAATGAGAGCCACTGAGTGTACACTGTGAATGGATTGTTCAAGACATGGGACTCTATGACACAGTGAATCCTGTGGTGAAGGATGGACTGTGGCTAACAGAACAAATATGAGAACATTCTTTTGTGAACTATTACAAATATATAATACTAATACAAGGTGTTAATCAGGTGGGTTAGGAGAAAATACACCAAATGTATGAGATATGGACAGTAGTTAATAGTAATATTTTGACAATGTTTCATAGTTTGTAACAAATGTTTCACAGCAATGCAAGGTGATGGTAGTGGGGTGATGTATGGGAGACTTGTACGATGATATGCATGTTTGTTTTCTAAGTTCACAACTTCTACTATACACTTATTTATGTATGTTCATGTATGAATGATATACTTCAATAAGTTTTTTTAATGAAAAAAAAAATACATGCTTTTCTAGGGTCCATAGCTCAAAACCATCACAGTGAGGAACAGTAACTTCTGGTCTTCTTTGTTTACTTCTTTCGGGCTTGGAAAATCTGCCCTACAAGTGACATGGGGTGAGGGTAATCAGGGTCCCAGTGTTATTCTCAGCTCTGCTAGAGGGCCTGCGTGGAGGAAGGGAGGTCATGGCCACTCAGCTGCATTTGTCTGGAATTTAGCCTCTGTACCATGTAGCTTAGAGGGGATGGGTGAGAAATACTGGCATTCTCCTCCCAGGGAAATAACATAGCCCTCAATTGGCAGCTGGGGGAAGGCAGCCTCATTTTCTTGCCCATACCTGCTTGAAGTGGAGGTTCTGTATAGGGGAGAAAGCAGGTCATTATTCAAATGGCACAGATTCTCATCATTCATACTGACTTTTAGTAGAGTTCCTTGAAAAAATGCTTTCATATGTCCTTAGGACAATTTTCAGAGACTTTAAATGGTTAGTCTTTAATAATTTTCACCAGTTACACTTGTTTCACTTAGGCACAGGTCTACAGAGTTCCTCACACTACAATTCCAGAAACCTCATGCCCCTTTGCAGTCAATCCCTTCCCCCAACCATCTGGCCCCTGGCAATCATTGATCTGCTTTTTGACATTAGTTTTGTCATTTCTAGAATTTTATATAAATGAAATCATACAGTCTGCTATCTATTGTGACTGGCTTCTTTGATGTAGAATAATACTTTTGAGATTCATCCATGTTGTTGCATGTATCAGTAGTTCTTTCCCTTTTCTTGCCTGAGTAATGTCTATTGTCTGACTGTATCACAATATTTTTTATCCAATTACCACTTAATGGGCATTTGGATTGTTTGTAGTTTGAGGCTATTCTGCATAAAGCTGCTGTGATCATGCAAGTACAAGTCTTTGTGTGAACATGTTTGCATTTCTTTTGCAATTCTCTTATGAATTATGGTGAGTATATGTCTTACTTTATAAGAAACTGCTTAAGTGTTTTCCAAATTAGCTGTACAATTTTGCATTCTCACAAGCATGTAGGAGCATTCCAGTTATTTCACATCCTTTTCAATATTTGATATTGTCTATTTTTTCCCATACATTCATTCTAGTGGTAGTAGAGTGTTTTAGTTTGCATTTAATTTAATTAGTAGAATGGGATTTTAATTTTAATTTTCCTAATAATTAATGCTGTTAAGCATCTTTTTATGTGCTTATTGGCTATTCCTTTATTTTCTTTGGTGAACTGCCTATTCTTTGCTTATTTTAAAAATTGAATTGTCTTATTAAATTGTAAGTGGACTTTTTAACAAAAGATTTATTTTTATGTATTTCTCCCCTCCTCCACCACTTGCACTCACTGTCTGCTCTCTGTGTCCATTCGCTGTCCCTTCTTTTGTGTCTGCTTGTCTTCTCTTCTCATCTTCTCTTTAGGAGACACTGGGAACCAATTTTGCAACCTTCTGACATGGGAATGAATCATTCAATTGCTTGAGCCACCCCAGCTTCCTAGTTTGTTCTGTCTCTCACTGTCTCTCTTACGTGTCTCATTTTTGATGCACCATCTTGTTGCACCAGCTCTCCACGTGGGCCAGCTCTCCACACAGGCCAGCTCGCTTTCACCAGGAGGCCCCAGGAACCAAACTCAGGACCCTCTATGTGGTAGACAGGAGCCCAATTGCTTGAGCCACATCTGCTTTTCTGTAAGTGTCCTTTATCAGATATATGTTTTGCAAGTATTTTCTTGCAGTTTTTGGCTTGCCTTTTTCATTCTCTTAGCAGTAGCTTTTGAAGAGCAGTTTTGATGAGTTTCGATTTATCTAATTTTAAAAATGATTCATGTTTTTTGTGTCCTATCTACAAAATTATGAATAACTTGAGGTCACAAAGGTGTTATTGATATGTTTTCTTTTGAAAGTGAATTTTAGTTTTTACATATGGGCATATGATAATTTAAAGTTATTTTTTGAGTTTGGTGTGAAGTAAGGGATGAGGTTCACTTTTTTTGCATATGATTATCTAAGTGTTCTATCACATTTGTTGAAAAGGCTCTTTTCCCCCCATTGAATTACCTTGGTCCCTTTATTGAAAAATTATTCTGCTATATATGTGGGTCTATTTATGGACTGTATACTGTCCATTGTCTATCCTTAAGTGCTAGTACCACACCGTATTGAATGCTGTAGCTTTACATAAGTCTTGAAGTCAGATATTAAGTCCTCCAACTTTCTTCTTTTTCAAAATAGCTGTGGCTATTCTAAGCCTTTGTCTTTCCAGATAAAATTTAGAATCAGCATGTCAATTTCTATAAAAAAAAATTCTGGGGATTTTGATTGATATTGCATTGAATATTTAGACTAAGTTGGGGAGAGATTGACATCTCAACATTATAAACCATGGATTCTTTTGATCCATGAACATGGTATCTCTCTCCATTTATTTAGGTCTTCTTTAATTTTCCTCAGCAATATTATATATTTCAGGGTTCAAGTATTGCATTATTTTGTTAATTTTATCCCTAAGTATTTCACAAATTTGATGTTGTTATGACATTTAAAATTATTTTATTTTCCCATTTGTTTTTTATAATATATGTAATTGATTTCTATGTATTGATCTTGTATACTATGATCTTACTAAGCTCATTTATTAGTTCTGGTCACTTTTTTGTAGATTCCTCAGGATTTTCTGCATAAGTGATCATCTCCTTTGTGAATAAAGACAGTTTTACTTCTTATTCAACCTGTATCTTCTTTTTTAAGATTCATTTTATTTATACCTCTTGCCCCCTCATTGTTTGCACTTGCTGTGTTTGTTTGTCTTCCTTGTCTTTAGGAGGCACCAGGAACTGAACCCAGAACCTTCAATATGGGAGAGAGGCGCCTAATTGCTTGAACCACCTCCATTACCTGCTTTTTGTTGTGTCTTTCATTATGTTTTTCTTCTTGTGTCTCTTCTTGTGTCATCATGCTGCATCAGCCTGCCACACCTGCCCATCACAACAGCTCGCTGTCTTGCTTGCCTTCTTAAGGAAGTACCGGGAACTTCTGCTTTGCTGTGACTCTCATTATTTTTTTTTTCTTCTTGTGTCTCTTTGTTGCATCATCTTGTTGTGTCGGCTTACTGCACCCACCCATTGCACAAGCTCACTGTCTTCATTAGGAGGCACTGGGAATTGGTCCACAGATATCCTATGTGGTAGCGGGAGCTCAGTCATTTGAGCCACATCTGCTTCCTCCAGGCTGTATCCTTTATATTTCCTTTTCTTGCCTTATTTCATGAAAAGAACCTCTAGTACAAAGTGATGAGATTGTACCTCCTTCCCAATCGTAGAGGTAAACATTTGGATTTTCAGCATTATGATTATATTTGCCATAAGTTTTTCATAAATACCCTTTATTAGGTTGAGAAAGTCCCTGCTATTCACGGTGTTCTGGGAGTTTTTATCATGATAGAATTTTGTCAAATGCTTTATCTGTATCTACTGAGATGATCATTTGCATTTCCTTATTTTAAAAAACAGCTTTCTTAAGATATACTTTATATCCCATAAAGTCCACTCATCTTCACATATAATTCAATGGTTTTTAGTATATTTACAGAGTTATACAGTCATTCACCAATATCTAATTTTAGAATATTTCCATCACCCCACAAAGAAACCTCTTCCCCATTTACAGTCATCCCCGGAAAAATCTACTCTCTAGATAGATTTCTGTTTTCAGGACATTTCATATAAATGGAATAATACAATATCTGTTCTTTTGTATCTGGCTTCTTTAAATGAGCATAATGTTCTTGACGTTTATCTGTGTTGTAGCATGCATAAGTATTTCATTACTTTTTATTGCTCAAGAGCACTCCATAGTGCTGCCAAGAACATTCATATGCAAGCCCTGTCTGGACATATGTTTTCATTTTCCCCAGGTATATTCTGAGGAATGGATTTTCTTGTTATATTGTACTCGTATGTTTAACATTTTAAGAAACTGCCAAATTTTTCTAAAGTGACTGTATCACTTTATAATCTTATCAGCAGTGTATGAGGATTCCAATATCTGTACATCTTCATCAACACTTATTTTTTCTTATTGATTATAGCCATTCTTGTGGTATGAAGTGGTATCTTGTGGTGGTCTTGATTTACATTTGACTCCTCTTTTTAGTAAGTAATTTGGTGAATTGTGTTCATTGATTTTCAAGTGTTAAAAGTATTACTTATTTGGGATTTCTCCCATTAGTTATAATTAACTATCTTTTTTATATATTGCAGAATTTGACTTGCTAAAATTTTAGTAAAGATTTCTGTATTTATCTTCATGAGGGTTATTAGTCTGTAATTTTCATTACTTGTCATTGATATTGGTATCAGTAAGTCTAGCTTCATAAAATTTGAAGTGCCCCTTTCTCTTCTATATTCTTGAGGTATTTATGTAGAATTGACATTTCTTCTTTTTAACCTTTGATAGAATTCATCACTGAAAACAACTGAGACTGGACTTTTCTTTGTGGAAAGGTGTTCAGTTACAAACTCAATGTACTTATGTATATAGGGATATATAAGGTAACTATTTCTTACTATATCAATTTATTTATGTATATAGGGTACCTATTTCTTCTGGAATGAGTTTTAAGAGATTTTCTCTTTTAAGGAGTTTGTTCATTTAATATAAGTTGTTGAATTTATTGGCTTAAAATTTATCATATTCCCTTATACTTTTTTTTTAGGAACTGGGGCCAGGGATTGAACCCAGGAATTCATGTGGTAAGCCAGCACTCAACCACCAAGCCACACTGGCGCCCCTGAGTTGGTTGTTTCACTTCTCTACTTGTGGTGTGCTTTTGTTCTTTTTTTTTAGCTGGCACCAGGACATCCCATGTGGGAAGCAAGCACTCAGTTGCTTGAGCCACATTCGCTCTCCTCTTATTCTTTTAATGTTGGTAGATTTGTAATGATATCCCTTCTTTCATTCCTTATATTGGTTATTGTGTTTTCTCTTTTTTTCTTGATCAGTTTGGCTAGATGTGTGTTAATTTTACTGATCCTTTCAAAGAACCAGCTTTTGGTTTTATTGATTTTTCTCTATTGCTTTTCTGATTTCAATTTCATTGACTTCTGCTTTCATTTATTATTTCTTTCTTCCTGCTTAATTGGAGATTAATTTTTTCTTCTCTCTTCTAATTTCATACATCACTTATTTGAGAAGTTTATTTTTATGCAATATAAGAATTTAATATTATAACTCCAAGCTGCAGCCACAATTTTTATGTGGTTTTTATTTTCATTCAGTTAAAATATTTTCTAATTTCCCTTGAGATTTCTTCGCTGACCTATGTTGCTATTTAGAAGTATGTTGCTTAATTTAAAAAAAAAATAGTGGTTTTGAAAGTATGTTTCTGTTATTGATTTCTATTTCACTTCAGTTATGTTCATAGAACATACTTTGTGTATTCTTAATCCTCATAAATATATTACTATCTTTGTGGCTCAGAATATATATGATTTATCTTTGTAAAATATGGTCTATCCATGTACACATGAAAAAAATATCTGTCTTGCTGTTGATATTTTAGTGCTCTTTAAATTTCAGTTCAATATAGTGATAGTGTTGTTCAAGTATTCTATATCTTTATTGATTTTGTCTCAAAATATTCAATTTTTGAGAAGGGACTGTTGAAATCTCCAGCTATATTTGTGTTATATTTATTTATACTTTCAGTTCTATAAGTTTTTCTTTATATATTTTGAGTCTCTGTTATTATGTGCATATATATTTAGGATGATTATGTACTTTCGATGAATTGACCCCTTTATCATTTTGATATGTTCTTTTTTTTCATGAGTATTGTTTTAAAATCTAATTTGCCTGATATTAATAAAGATATTCAGATTTTATTTTGATTAGTGTTTACATGGTACATATTCTTCATCCTTTTATTTTTTTGTGATATATATATATATCATTTATAAATCATATAAAATTTCTCATTTTAACAATTTTTAATATTTAAGGGTACAGTGGCATTAGTTACATTTACAATGTTGTGCTACCATCACTACCATCCATTACCAAAACTTTTTCATCACCCAGAACAGAAACTCTGTACCCATTAAGAAATAATTCCCCATTCTCCCTCCCCCCAGCTCTGGTAATTCCTAATCTACTTCTTGTCTCTGTAAATTTTTCTTATTCTAGATATTTTATGTAAGTGAACTCATACATTATCTGTCCTTTTGTGTCTGGCTTATTTCATTTACATAAATTTTTCAGGGTTAATCCATGTGTAGAACTTCCTTTTTATGGCTGAATAATATTCTATAAATGGCTAGACCACATTTTGTTTATCCATTCATCTGTGGATGGACACTTGGATTGTTTCTACCTTTTGAATATTGTGAATAATGCAGCTATCAACATTGGTGTGCAAGTATCAGTTTGAGTCCCTGCTTTCGATTCTTTTGGGTATATACCTAAGAGTGACATTGCTGGGTCATTTGATAATTCTTTGTTTAACTTGTTGAGGAACCATAATTATTTTCCACAATGGCTGTGCTGTTTTACATTCCTACTGGCAATGCACAAGGGTTCTGATTTCTCCACACCCTCACTAACAAATCTTATTTTTTCATTTTCTCCCTTTAAAAAATAATAGCCATCCCAGTGTATGTGGTTTTGATTTGCATTTCTCCCAAAGACTAATGATGTTGAGCATTTTTTCATATGCTTATTGACCATTTGTATATCTTCCTTTGGAGAAATGGCCATCCACATCCTTTGTCCATTTTAAAAATTAGTTTGTTTGTCTTTTTGTTGTTCAGTTGTAAGAGTACTTTAAATATTTTTAATTTTGATGATGTCCTTTTTATCTATTTGTTCTTTTGTTGCTTATGCTGTTGGTGTAAAATCTAAAAATCCATTGCTTACTACAAGGCTCTGAAGATGAAAATATTTCCTAATGCTTTTTTGTAAGACTTTATAGTGTTAGCTGTTATATTTAGGTCTTTGATCCTTTTTAAATTAATTAATTTTGTATCCAGTGAGAGGTCGGGACCACATTCATTCTTTTCATGTGGATTTCCAATTGTCCCTGCACAATTTGCTAAAGAAACTATTTTTTCCTCATTGAATGAACATGGAACTGCTGTAGAAAATCAGTTGGCTGTACATGTGTAGATTTATTTCTGGACACTCATTTCTATTTCTTTGGTCTATATGTCTATCCTCATGTCAGCACCACAGTGTTTTAATTACTGTGGCTTTGTACTAAATTTTGACATCAAGAAGTTTAATTCCTCCAACTTTGTTCTTTTGGCTATTTGGGGCCTCTTGCAATTCCATGTGAATTTGAGGTTGAGCTTTTCCATTTCTGTAAAAAAGGCTGGAATTTTGATAGAGATTGTATTGAATTTGTAGATCACTTTAGTCAGAATTGAAATTGAACTATATTAGTTTTTAATCCATGAACACAGGATTTCTATTTATTTAGGCTTTTTTTTTTTTTCATTTCTTTCAGCAATGTTTTATAGGTTTCAGTGTTAAAGTTTTTCTTCACCTTGTTTAAATCTATGCGTAGGTATTTTATTCTTTTAAATGCTATTGTAAATGGAGGTTATCTTTTTATTGCCTTTTCAGATTGTTCATTACTGATGTGTAGAATGCCAATGACTTCTGTATGTTTATCTTGTCCCCTGCAACTTTACTGAATTTGTTTACAAGTTCTAGTAGCATTCTTGTGGATTCTTGGGTGTTTCTCTATATAGGATCATGTCATCTGCAAATAGGAATCATTTAACTTCTTCTTTCCCAATCTGGAGGGTTTTTATTTCTTTCTCTTGCTTGATTTCTCTAGCTAGAACTTCTAGTACAATGTTGAGTAATATCCTTCTTTGTTCCTAATCTTATGGGGATAGCATTCAGTCTTTCACCATTGAGTATGTTATTTGCTGCGTGTTTTTCATAGATTCCCCTTATCATGTTGAGAAAGTTCCCTTCTATTCCCAGTTTTCTGGGTGTTTTTATCATGACAGGATGTTGGATTTTTGTCAGGTACGTTTCCTGCATCAATTGAGATGATTAGGTGAGTTTTTCCCCCCTTTCTTCTACTAATGTGATGTATTACATTGATTGGTTTTCTTTCTTCTATTAATGTGATGTATTACATTGATTGGTTTTCTTATGTTGAGCCATCCTCACAATCCTGAAATAAATCCCATTGGTCATGATGTATACTCCTTTTAATATACTGTTGGGTTCATTTTGCCAGTATTTTGTTGAGGATTTTTGCATCTATATTCAATAGTGATATTGGTCTGCAATTTTCTTTTCTTGTGCTCCTTATCTGGTTTTATTAGAGTAATAATGGCCTCAAACAGTGAGGTAGCAAGTAATCCCTCTTCTATTTTTTGGAAGAGTTTGAGAAAGATTAGTGTTAAATTTTTTTAGGGGAGTGGATGTAGCTCAGTGGCTGAGCACGAGCCTCCCATGTATGAGGGCCTGGGTTCAATACCCCGTACCTCTTAAAATTTTTTTTTCTTTAAATATTTGGTAGAATTCAGAAGTGAAGCCATCTGGTCTTGGACATTTCTTTTATGGGAGATTTTTGATTACCGATTCAATTTACTTGTTTTAGGTCTGTTGAGATTTTCTATTCATTGTTACATCAGAATAGGTAATTTATATGCTTCCAAGAATTTGTCCATTTCATCTAGGTTTTCTAATTGTTGGCATATAATTGTTCATAGCACCGTCTTATAATCCTTTTCACTTCTGGAAGGTTGGTCATTATGTCCCCACTTTCATCTCTTATTTTAGTTATTTGTGTCCTTTCATTTTCTTTGCTAATCTGGCTAAAGGTTGGCTGATTTTACTGATCCTTAATTAAAAAAGACCAACTTTTTGTTTTGTTGGTTTTCTTGATTGTTACGATGTTTTTTAATTCATTTTTCTTTGATATAAACTTTACTATTTCCTTCTTTCTACTAATTTTGCATTTAGTTTGTTGTTCTTGTTCTAATTTCTTTAGGTGTGAAGTTAGGTTATTGATTTGTGATCTTTCTACTTTTTAAATTTTGTCATTTAGAGCTATAAATTACCCTCTGAGCATTGCCTTCACTGCATCCCATAAGTTTTTTTAAAAATTAATTAATTAATATATTTACTTCCCCCCACCCCCTCGTTTTTTGCACTTTGCGGTGTACTGTGTCTTTAGGAGGCACCGGGAACTGAACACAGGACCTCTGATGTTGGAGGGAGGTGCCTAATCACTTGAGCCACCTCCGTTCCCTTCTTTGTTGTGTCCCTCATTATTTTTTCTTCTTTTGTCTCTTGTTATGTCATCTTGTTGCACCTTCCCATTGCATCAGTTCACTGTATTGCTTGTTTTCTTTAAGAGGCACCTGGAACCTATGCTCCCTGCTTTGTTGTGTCTCTCATTATGTTTTTCTTCTTGTGCTTCTTGTTGCCTCTTGTTGCATCAGCTTGCCATGTTGCCAGTGATCTGTTCTATGCATTCACCACACTATTCTGTATCAGATACTATTCTAAGTGCTCCCTCTCTACTCCCCCACATGCATATGCATCCACATACATATATACATTTTCTTCCTAAACAATCCCTGTGAGGTAGTTACTACTATCATTATTCTCACTGCTCAAGAAAATGAGGTTAGGAGGGGTTAAATGTTCTTCCCAAGGTTACATAACCTGTAAGTAGGTAACGGATCTAGGATTAGAACACAGATGTCCTGGACATGGGTTTGAATACTTAATAATGATGTCTTCCTTCTCCCTGAATTTGGGTCATTTGCCCATTCAAGTCCATCATTTTGCAAATGAATCTGAGAAGATCTAAGGTATTTCCTTTACCAAGAAAATAATAACTTAAAGGTTTCTTCTAATAGAGTTTTCTTTATTTCTATTATATCTGCACTTAATAATTCCTGACTCCATTTCTTCTTCCCCTCAGATAATCTGAGTTATTTTTCTTTCAGTAATGTTTACTTCATTTTACAAGTAGCATTGGTGTCTATAATTAGGGAGTCATGAACGAATTTTTAAAAAAAATGAACACGTAAAATCAATTTGTATCTATAACAATATTTGATGACTCTCACTAGACATATCTTAAAACACTATGTTTTTGCTTTTTGTTTTTCCTACAATATCATAGCTAATTTTTCAGTGTATTCTTCCAGACCCAAGTCAATTTAAATAAATTTTCCATTGAGACTTGAAAAACATGCCTTCATTTGTTTTTATTTATTTTTTCCATCTTAATTCAACTTTGTAAAGGGAAATTTGTTACAAGTCTAATGTAGGCTCATAAAAGGATGTTCATCCATAAAAACCTGAAGGGAAAAATGAGAAGCATTATACTTTGAATCATATGGCTTAGTGGTGTGTTGGAAGTAAGAAAAGGGATGTTGTCCACAATGGAAGTTTAAAAGTTGATTTCATTGCTACACATATTACTGGAAAATAAATTCACAAAAAGTCTATTGTAACTTGGTCCTGATTGTAACTAGTACTTTATTCCTAGTAATTTCAGAAATAGACTAGGAAATCTAATGTTTACTTTCTGTCCTAGTTTTATTAGGGTTTATAGGTGGAAACAATGCCATATGGTAAAAACTATGAATTTACATCCAGCCCACATTAAATTTGTTCTTCCATAATTAAGCTTTAAGATAAAAATCATCTGAACAATAAAAAGTTATATTTCATTTTTATCCTATAAGATTGGGTACTTTTTCTGTTTATAAATGTGAGTTACACATACATATTGTCCACCTGAAGGCATGCTTTGCCAAGATAGGTTTGTACTTTTCTTTCAGGGACAGGTTTTAAACTTTTAAATGGTAATAACCCTTTCACACACTTGGGGCAAGGAGAGGAAGGGCAATTGAAATACAGGGGCTTTTTTGGGACTTGGGGGTTGTCCTGAGTGGCGTTGAGGTGACAGATGTAGACCATTTTACACCAGCATATACCATGCAGAACTGTGTGGGAAAGAGTGTGGTCTACGATGTGAACTGTGGTCTATACTTGGTGGCAAGGCCCCAAAATGTGTATATCCATTGTGGGTGATGTGCAACACTGATGAAGGATGTTTGTGTGGGATGTTGTGGGTGGTGTGGGAGGTGGGGAACATGGGAATCCCTGTAATTTCTGTGTAATATTTGGGTAAACTAAGCACCTTTAAAAAAAATATATATATATATATATAAATGACGTTTATGTAAGCAAATTCACATATATGCATATATATTTATATATCATTTTACAAATATTGGTATGTATTGTGAAAAATTTGATTTTTACCGACAAAAAAAAAAAAGAATCACAAACAATTAAAAAATGTATTTATGCATTTGTCTCCTGCTATCCTCACGCACCATGCTTAATCCAAGCTTTTATCCTCCAAATCTATATATTCACCTGTGGTGGGAACCCTGGCTCCCATGAGGACCCCCAGACTATCCTCTGCAGACCTTTTTGTTCTTTCCACTCAAGTGAAACCTCCAGGTGAATGGAGTCACAGGCGATTGACAAGGGGTCTCAGGAGCTGAAAATGCCCAGGAGAAACTAGGAGAATGAGGTTTTATGTAAGGATATGAAAAATTGCTTAATGTGTTAGAAGAACGGGCTTTCTTTGTAGAGGCAACCACGCTCCTCAAGAAAACAGGTGGATTGATGACCATCCCAGGGCAACCATAAAGCCAGGCAGGGACGTGCTGAAGATGGCAGGGACACATGAAAGTAGGATCCCAAGACACTGGGTCACCACTTGACAGCTGAGACATGGGTATGGATAAACTCCTTTCCACTTCTGAAAACTTGTCACAGGGGCAGTGGAAAAGAGAACACTACTGCTGCAGCACTCATTTCTATTCCCTTCTCCAGTCTTTCCTCACTGAGACCTAAAACGGCAGAAGCTAACTCCAGAAGCATGCTCGCCTTCATGGGCAAACCAGCACCCGCGATTAAGGAATCAAGAATCCAACTGCAGGGTTAATCAGGGGCACCGCCGCGCCCAACATGTGAGGCTTCCTTTTCTGAAGGTCCATCTCAGCAGTTTCTAACATCACCAAATATTCCCAAAGCATCAAACAGTGAGAAACAAAGCGCCAAGCTCCATCCCGGGTTCTTTTCCAGGCTCCTTCCCAGGCTCTGCGACTGCAGAAACGCCACCGAAGGTGCTGGAGCCACAGACTGGAACAGCAGGGCTACAGTGAGCTCTTGAGGGCGGGCAGCAGGGCGTGGCTTTCAGACAGGTCTGAGGGAAAAGAAAGAAGGAGTCGCGGAGGGTAGAGCGGAAGCTTGCAGAGTTCTATCTGGAAAGAATTGGCTGCGCGGGATAGTTAAATTTTTAGCTCCTCTAAAGAGAAGCTGGAATGGACTGAGAAACACCAGAGATCTGATCACCGAGGGGTGAGGTGGTCGCATCCTCCCCGCAGCAACGGCTGGGTCTCTGACACGTCCTCGGTGTCCGCCCCGCGGTAGCAGAAATGCTTGGGGAAGCCTGGGCAGCGGCGCTGGTGCTGATGCTTCTGACCCTGGGTCAGGTCAGCAAAGTAAGAAGCTGGAGGATGGGGACCGCGGAGTCGCCAAGACTGTAAGGGAGAGGGATTGACTTTTCCGGTAGTACACAGAGAGTCTCTGTGCATTTCACGGCTGCTTCTGATGTTTGGCCCTGACCTGCAGCTGCCCTGTTCTCCTACCTCTGTCTCTGAAATGGTTACAGCCTGGTGCTTTTCATTTTTACTTTGCGCTCATGTGATTATTTCCTCTTTCTTTCTTGCTCTAATACCCCAAAGGTCCTGAGTTTTTGTTGTTTTTGTTTTTTCTGTGATAGCGGTTTCCTTAAGACCTCCTAAATTTCCTATAAAAACTTTTGCTGGGACTTCTAGAGACCCTAGCAACAAGTGAATTCGAACTACAGGAAATGATTTCAGTTCCAAATTGCACGATTTTCCACTCCCTGTGAAAATTATTTGGGGAGTATTTTATCCCTACAATAAATCAATAAATTAAGTTCTGTGTATGATATTTTTCATATATCTGTTAGAATCATCTAACATATCATCATATATCTGTTAGAATAAAAGATCTCTCTTGGGAGAATAGCCGACCACCAACTTCTTTTATCCAAAGAACACATAGTTTAAAATATAGTTTTTATGGATGAAATAAAACAAAATAGCATTCATTAGCCCTTCTTGCTTGCTGATGTGCTCATACTTATAGAACAGTAAATGAAAAGTGGCTTGATCTTATCTTTAGTTTCCTTATAGTTTTCAGAACTAAAACTGTCCTGTGAATAATCATATACAGCTTGAAAAAAGTTATGTACAACACATAACTGTTTAGGGTATGATTTTTGTCATTTTATTATCTTGTTGACTTTAATCTGTTTTATTATGGCAAATTTGTTCCATAAAAATAGTGAGCAAGCTCGCAAAATTGTAAAATTTTAAAAAGAGCATTGAAAAACCATGTGTTAGGTCATTTCTTGAAATAATACACCTTAACAAGGAATCATTGGTCAGTACATTCATTGGTTTTCTTATACATTCATCAGGTATTCTTGAATAATTTTTTTAAAAACTTACATGTTTATAGCAGATTCAATATGCATTTTTTACACTGAGACAAAATATTTCCAGAGAAAATGACCAATATGCATATAGGAGGATACTTCATTGTTTACTGAACATCACATCACCCCCTTTTATTGCCTCAAACTCTCTAATTAAGGTAAACATTGCTTCTTCCCATGATAAATTTGGTAAATTCTTTATGTTAAATAGAGTAGAGATAGAAAGGGAGGTGAGTGGAAAATATGTTTATTGAACATTTAAAAAAAAAAAACAGGTTTATTGAGATGTGGTTGAAATACCATACTCTTCACTCTTTTGAGTTGTACAATTTAATAGTTTGAGTATATTTAAAGATACGTGTATTTATCATGACAGTTAATTTGAAAACATTTTCATCACTGCCCTAAGGGGCCACTAATCTACTTTCTGTTTCTATAGATTGGCCCATTTCTAGAAATTATGTGGTCCTTTGTTATTGACTTTTTTCACTCAACATAGTGTTACCAAAGGTCATTTATGTTGTGGCATGTATCAGTATTTCATTTTTATATGGATTAATAATATTCATTTGTGTGAATATACCACATTTTCCACCCATTCATCAGTTGATGGGCATATTAATTGTTTCCATCTTCTAACAATTATGAATAATGCTGCTATAAACATTTGTGGACATATGTGGACATATGTTTTCAATTATCTTTGTTTTATGCCAAAGAGTGAAACTGCTGAGCCATATAGTAATTCTGGGGTCAATCAGTTGAAGAACTGCCAGACTGTTTTCCAATTTTGCATTCCTATCAGCAGTGTATGAAGGTTCTGATTTCTCTACATCTTCACCAGTACTTACTCTCTGACTTTTTTATTCTAACCATCCTAGTGGTTATAAACTGGTATCTTGTTTTGATTTGCATTTCTCTGATGACTAATGATGTCAAGAATATTTTCATGTGTAGTTATGAATTAAGCATATTTCTGGACTTTGAAATCTACTCAATAGCTCTATATGTCTATCTTTATGTCAGTAACACAATGTCTTCATTATTGTTGCTTTTTATTAAGTTATGAAATTAGGAAGTGTTAGTCCCCCTACACTGTTGTTTTTTCAAGAGACTTTTGGCTATTATGGGTCCCTTGCAATTCTATAGCGTCTTTAGAATCAGCTTATCAATTCCTAAGAAAATAATATAGAATTCTGTTAGGGATGGTCTTGAAATTGTAGGGCAATTTGGGGATCACTGCCATCTTAACAATATTTTAAGTGTTCAAGTCTATGAACATGGGATACTTTGCATTTATTTAGACCTCCCTTAATGTCTTTCCATAGTGTTTTGTACATTGCAGAGTATAAGTTTTGATTGATGTATTCCTAAGCATTTTATTATTTTTTGTGTTAATGTAAATGGAATTATTTTCTTAATTTTACTTCCTTATTTTTCAAGTGTATAAAAACTTGATTAGATAAACTTTATGAGCTACCCACATACTGTCTACAAGAGACTTACCTTGGTCCCAAGTATGAAAGCAGGCTGAAAGTAAAAGGCTGGAAAAAGATATTTCACACAATAAGTCACCAAAAATATTATTGTCCAATATTAGGTCATTACCCTAATATTGGACAAAAGAGACTTTAAATGCAAAATTGCAAAAATGTTACAAGAGATACAGAAAGTCATTATATATTAATAAAAGGGGCAATCCACCAGAAGAAATAACAGTCATAAATATCTGTGCATCTAAGCAGGGTGTCCCAAAATGCAAACTGGGAAGCAAACTCTGGCAAAACTGAAGGGAGAAATAGATACCTCTACATTAATAGTTGGAGACTTCAATATGCCTCTCACATCAATATTCACAAGAACTAGACAGAGGATCCAAATGGAAACACAAAGTGTGAACAATATGATAAATAAGGTAGATACAACATACATATATGGAAAAATGCAACCCAAATCATCAGAATATACATTTTTTCTAGTGCTCATGGATCTTTCTCCAGGTTAGAACACATGTTTGGTCACAAAACAGGTCTCAGTGAATTTTAAAAGATTGAAATTATACAAAGCACCTTCTCTGATAAAAATGGAATAAATCTGGGAAATTTTGCAAATATATGAAGGCTAAACAACACACTCAAAGAATCAGTGGGTCAAAGAAGAAATTGCAAGAAAAATTACTAAATATCTCAAGACAAATGAAAACAAGAACACAAATTATCAAAACTTATGGGATGCAATGAAGACAGAGCAGAGAGGGAAATTTTGAGCCCTAAACACCTATATTAAAAAAGGAATAAAGACCTAAAATTCAAAGACCCAAATGAACACATGAAAGAGCTAGAAAAAGACCCAAATGAACACATGAAAGAGCTAATGGTAAAGCAAGCAGAAGGAAAGAAATAACAAAGATTAGAGAAGAAATAAATGAAATTGAGAACAACAAAATATACAGAATCAACATAACCAAACAGTGTTTTTCTGAGATCAATAAAATTAACAATCCCTGAGCTAAACTAGCAAAAACAAAACACAGAAGATTCTAATTAATAAAATCAGGGATGAAAAAGGGGTAATTACTATGATTGCACAGAAATAGAAAGGATCATGAGAGGATATTATGAAAAATGGTATGTCAACAACTTAGACAACCTATATGAAATGGACAAATCCCTGGAATCACCTGAACAACTTACCTTGACTCTAGAAGGAATACAAAATCTCAAGTAAACCAATGATAAGAGATTGAATCAGTAATCTAAAATCTCCCAACAAAGAAAATTCTAGGACTAGATGGATTCACTGGTGAATTCTACCAATTATTTCAAGAAGAATTAATACCAATCCTGCTCAAAATCTTCCAAAAAATTGAAGGGAAAGGAAAATTACCCAATTCATTTTATGAAACCAATATCATCTTAATTGTTCATAAATGCCAAGTGATAGAAACCAACCAGGTGTCCATCAACCAATGAATGGATAAACAAAATGTGCTATGTGCATAAGATAGAATACTCCTCAGGTATAAGAAGAAATGAATTCATGAACCATATGAAAACATAAATGAAAATTGAGGGCATTATGTTGAATCAAGTAAGCCAGACTCAAGAAGACAAATACCTTATTATTTTTCACTTCGTGTAGTGGATAAATAAGTGGAATCACTCTTAGCAAAGTCCCAGGTAATAGACCAGCATTTGGGGGAACGGAGACAGCCAGGAAATAGAATAAGGTCATTAAAAGACATAAACATGAAGAATCATTTGAAATGAGGATCACTTCTGAAGCTGACTTTTGGTTTAGAGACCTTGCCTAGCTAACTTTGGTAGCCATGCAGTCATGTGCTGAAAATGGTGGGGCTTGGATAGAAAGATTCTGGTCACAGGGGAAGGACAATCTTCCACATGTAGTGTTGCTGGAATTGATTTCCAGGTTCTTGGTTCTGTTGTAAAAAAGAATTCATATGCACACCACAGGCAGAAAAGAGTTTAATAAAGTACATGCTGAGACATGAGTGCAGGTTTTCTCAAGATAGAGATGTGTGCCTTCTGTTCTGAGGTTCCTTTTTTATAGGCCAATCCAGGGATTTAGGGTTTGTTCTGATTGGCATAATTTAGACAAAGCAAGGGGTATTCATTGGGTGGTTTCTCTTATCAGTTGCTGTCCAGTGATGATTGTCCACTTGCTGCCATCCATGAGCTGTCCACTAGGTAGGTCGTTGTGGTGGAGCTGTTCTTATAGCTGTTTGGTGTGTATTCTAAATTTCCCCCCTCATAGCTGTGTGAATCAGCAGGCTGATGCATGCCAGTAGGCTGTTGCCTCAAGTTGTGCAGGTCATCAGGCTGTTGCCTCAGCCTCTCTTGCCAGGTGTATTTGTGTGACTATTTGGTTTTGTGCCCCTCTTCCTTACGTCCCTATTCTCTCCTGCCTCCTATCCCCCCTGAGAACATTGTATACCTTTAATCTTAAGGTGGAGTTGAAGGGTGAACATCATTCTTCTGTATCTGCTTCTGGGTGATTAGGGATTGTAGTCCCTGCATGACAGGGTGTAAAACTCTTTTGCTATGCTACTGGCACTAGGAGGAGGGCTATTTGCTTTGATGGTTAAGCAGAAGATTGTTTTGGAATGCATTAATCCAGGAAGAGATAAAGTGAGTTAGGACAAGGTTGAATAAAGGGTGTCTTAGACGTTTTCTTCCATATGAAGATTTTGAGCAAGAAGATTCATTAAAAGAATTTTTAAGATTGTCATATTAGTAGCTAAACAAATTGTATCTACAAAGGGAAAAATAGTATAATAGTTATAAGACTAGAATGTATAAGAAGGAAGCAAGACCTATCAGTGGTTCCACAGGGTTCAGGCTGGGAGAGTGTTGTACTTAGCTTTCGCTCTTTGAAGAGATATTTCAAGCCATCCAATGGCTGACGTTCATGCATCTCATTGGGTGTCTCTATTGAATTTTTACTTCCTTGGACAGTGAGCTTTACTTGGGATAAATGAACCCACATGGCCATTTCTATAAAATTTTTAAATATCTTATTTTTAAAGAAGTTTTAGATTCCTTAAATGATACATCAAAATATAGGGGAATTCTCATATACCCCACACCCTCCCACTTCCACACTTC
The DNA here is from genome assembly GCA_029593785.1 of Cabassous unicinctus. Taxonomy (NCBI): domain Eukaryota; kingdom Metazoa; phylum Chordata; class Mammalia; order Cingulata; family Chlamyphoridae; genus Cabassous; species Cabassous unicinctus. Next base: position 6,325 of record JAQZBX010007602.1, on the reverse strand, counting down.
TCCCCATTAACATCTTTCATTAGTGTGGTACATTTGTTACAATTGATGAACACATATTGAAGCATTGCAACTAACCATGGTCAATGGTTTACATATAGTTTACAGTTTGCACCGCATATTTTTATAGGCTTTTGCAAACTATAATGGCTTGTATCTATCATTGCAATGCCATTCAGGAGCATGCCAATGTCCCCAAAATGCACCATGTTACTACTATTCTTCCCTCTCGCTCTCCTCAGAACCTCTGGTGACCACTGGCTTTATATCAATGTTACAAGATCATCCATTGCTATAAAAATAACAGGTCCATAGTTTCATTCCTACCGTATGTTTGTTCATTCCTCAATCTTGAATATTTTAGAGTGGTGATGCCCACTCTATTTCTGACTGAGAAAGGCTTAGATTCCATAGGGCAGATCATTCAAAATATTTTGCTTGCAGTTGCAGATGCTCTGTGTTTTGGGATGGGCATTGTCTATTGTAGCACTATGGCAGTTTGATGTAATTATGAATTCCAAAAATAGATATTGGATTATGCTTGTAAACTGATCTGCTAATCTGAGCATGATTAGGTTATGATTAGGGCTTTAACTAGGCCACGTCAGTAGGGTGCTGAGCCCCACCCCTTGGTGGGTGGGGAATCAAATATAAAAGGCATGGCAAAGAACAGAGTTGGAGCAGTTTTGATGTTGGAGTTCTGATGATGAAGGAGAGAAGGCCCTGGGATAGAGATGAGCAATTCACCTGAGAGTTCACAGCTGACCTTGTGGAGAGAGGCCAAGCCTAGAGAGCCTCATAGTCTGCAGCTGACCTTGAGGAAGAAGCAGAGGAGCTGAGCCCAGAGAGAGACAGGGCCTTGGGAAGAGAGGAACCCAAGAAGCCTGAACCCTGGAAAACACTGGCACCTGCCTTGCTCCAACATGTAGCAACAGACTTTGGTGAGGGAAGAAACTTATGCTTTATGTCCCAGTAACTGTAAGCTTCTACCCCAAATAAATACCCTTTATAAAAACCAACTGATTTCTGGTATTTTGCATCAGCACCCCTTTGGCTGACTAATACATCCATCATCATCATTTTTTTAGTATTCCTGGGTGAGTATGATGAACTGGAGTGTAGGTGTTGCAAGAATGCTAAGATTCAGGACTCAACCAGCATATGAACAGACTGAAAATTTAAGTCTCTGGTACATATATTTAATGTGTATAGTGGTAATTATGGTTCAAATAAAAGAGGCAAAAGAGCCATATATAGGGAAATTATAAATAAATCTAATTCTGTTATATTGGGGAACATATATTCTAAGGTAAGGACCACTGACAGGGTGTTGAATTCCTGAGATTGTCTACTCTATAGTATCTAGATGTCTCTAGAGCTCCAGGCACCCCCTAAATTAGGCACTGTTTACTGTGGCATTCATTGAGATCCTGTTGAGACCTGCATAAGCATAACATCTAGAATGACCTCCCAACTCACTTGAAATCTCATAGCCATCAAAACTCATTTGTATTTAATATTTCCTCCTTTTGATCAAGGTCTTTTTGTCAAATGCAGTGCTAGTTGGCTCTTGGTAATAATCCCTCAATGCCAAGGAATCTCATCCCAGTTGGTATCCAGAGAGGGAAATCTGTTCTGGAAACAAAAGTGACAGTTGAAATTTCTCCCATGGGTCCTAAGACATAGGCCTCCAATGGGCAAACTCCATGTTTGTCCCTCCATTGAAGCAGACCTTAATACCAGTTGTGTCTAAGTTCTACTCACATTACTCTGGATATTATTGCTCCACTGGGTATATCCTTCACACAGCAAGCATACTGCAAAGGATCCATTGTTCCACAAGCTTGGTGTATAGTGCCCTCTGGCACTATACAGCAGATCCGGTCTGGAGACAATATTGAGCCATTTCTGGCTCGTAGAGCCACCAGGGTTTGGAACAGCAACATAGTTCCATTTACTTCAGGAACATAACCAGATGTGGCAGATAACTTTTTAGTGTTTTAGAGGTTGTAGTGATCTTCCTAGCCAATAACTCAAATAAAGAGACACCATGCTTGTTACTGTGGGCCTTGTTTAAATACTCAAGAGAGTATGACAACACTGAAGTTTATCCCCTTATTGTGTGGCCTATGGATATGCCTACTGCTGTAAGGCACTATTTGTTGCTGGATTTGAGAACAGGCTTCTCAATTTTGTTTGGTATACTCTAAATTAGAATATTTTATAGGAATACCCAGTGCCCTAGCCATGCATCACCCCATGGCAGCTACATGATGGCCACTCTTTTCGTGTGGCCACAAGGCTGCTGCTTCTGCTGGAGTGGGGCAGACCATCCAGATACAGACCAAAGCATCTGCCTCTTGATTCCCAGGCAGAGAAGTTGTTTCTGTGACATATTACTTCTTTAAAATAATTAAAAGCATGACTAATAACATTATACTGTTATCTAATATTATGCAGAAAACATTGTTAAATTTTTAGGAGTTTTATACTATCTTTAAGTATTTATATGTACATTTTACCCATATAACTTTGTTTAACAGAAGGTTAGACAATCTCTTTTAATTTTTGTTACATTTTCTAATCACGTTTCATTTAAATTATATCAAATGAATTAACTGTTTTATTACTTCAGTTTTTACAAGGTCAAATAACAAATTTTTTGCAATAATTTAAAAATGAAAAGATACCTACTATGGTTTGACTTTGAGAAAACAAAGTGTTAAAAGTTGTTAGGTTTGAAGACTTGTTTTTTTTCCCACAAAAAAAGGATACCAAAAGGATATCATAAATTACAAGAAGCTATTTTGATAAAACAGGCTTTCTGCTTTGTTTACTGATTATTCAGGAGAAACTCATTATAACTTCCTACTACAAGAGATGAATGATTTAATGTAATTTGTCACTTTAATGGAGAAAGAATCAGCTTTCAGCTTTTTATCAATATGCTATTTGATTCTAAGCCTTTTAATGTGTTATAGTTAGATTCATCAAATCGTATCCAACTTTGACCATAAAAATTAAATTTTCTGCAAAACTTCTGTACTTTCTGTATACATTCAGGTTTTGTCTCACATTTTTCTCTTTCTTAATAACCACTTGATTTATCTTAGGACTAAATTATTTTTGTTTTTCTTAATAAAAAAAAAGACACATTCTATATATTTTACATACTTAAGTAACCAAAATGATTTTGGAAACTGTCTCCAAACAAACCTCTTACAACATACAATTACCATTAAAATTAAACCAACTTGTCAGAATAATGACTTAATTTGATTATTTGAGTACCTAATATCATGCAATACTAGAACATTGGTAGATCATAGAGAATGGTTTTCAGAAATATATACTTTCTTTAGTTTACTATTTTATCAGTATTTTAGTGCAATATGTTATGAAACATTTAGAAACACATTTCTGGAAAGATTTTCTATAGGCAAGTTGGCAGAGGAAGCTGGTTGCTATCAGGGCTAATCCATTGTTGATTTGCAGGCTTAGAAAGTGGCTAGCATTTGGTGTCAATAAAATTCTAAAACTGTGAGTAACCTTAAAAGCATAGTTATTTATGCTTTGCACTTCTGCCCAGATTTAAGTTAAATGAATTAAAGATTGATAATTATGGATGGTGCTATGAAACAGAGGTAGAATCAACATTGAAGAGGAATGAGTTTGAAATTGAAAAAATGTCCAGTATTTTCAGTGAGGAAGATAGTCTTAACAACATTAAGTTTCCATAAGGTGGAGAAGGACACTAAAGTTAAGTCAAGGTTACACACACTAACTTTGCTGTTGTAACTCTTGCTCTTAGACAGCTGATATATGCTTTAGCTACTGAGATGAGAAAGAAATTTAAATATCCAATGTGTTTCTGTTTGCCATTATATTTTTAGCTGATACTCCAAATGTGCAACCACCCAGTTCACAATAAAAGATTAAAACAATGCTTATTATAATTAGGAAGACCAAGGGCTGAAGGATTCAGGGTAATAGTCTTTACTTGGTTGAAGCTAATTCTTTTGAGAATCCCAAAACAGATTTTCAGGAAGGGAATTTTTAGTGATATGATTCAGAGGGGAAGCTATTTCAGAAAAGTTGGTAATCCACTACCTGCAGTAGCCTTAAATCTTATGAATTCTCTGTTTTTTCTTGGTAATAGGATGAGGGAAAATTAGAGTGGTGTTAAGTCCACCTGGTGAGAGGGTTTGCTTTCCTTTCCTGGTTATATCATGGTCAAGGTAGTGGCCCTGGTTCTGGCAAACTTATAATTTTTTCTTAGAAACTCAAAGTCCTTTAATATAAGATTTTATGGAAATGAAAGGACTCTTACTGAAAAGAGGTTATATAATTGAACATAAAAGCAATCTGTTCTATCTTTCTTCATGAAGATGTCACCAAAAGTGAAGAAGGAAGACCCTGCCTCTCCCAAAACTGAAGCCCAAGCAAAGGCTTTGATAAACCAAGAAGGACGTGCTGAAAGGAAACAACAGCCACAAAAAAAGAAGATATGCACATCACCCACCTTCCAGTGGAGAACAGCCAAATTATCCTTGTAAGAGCACCCCCAGAGAAACAAGCTTTAACATTAAGTCATTAATTTCCCCTTGAACACTGAGTCACCTTGAAGAAAATTGAAGAAAACAACAAATCTTTGTTTATTGTGGATGCCAATGCCAACAAGCTCCAGATCAAACAGGCTGTGAAGAAGTTCTATGATAGTGATGTGACGAAGTTCAGAACCCTGATTAGGCCTGATGGAGAGAAGAAGGTGTATGTTCCATTGGTTCCTGACTATGCTGTGTTGGATGTGACCACCAAAATAGGGATGAACTAAACTGAGTTCAGCTGGCTAATTCAAAATATAAGTTTTTGGCCATAAATAAAAGCAATTTTTCTATATACTGAATTAAGGTATAAGTACAGGAAAAATGTACATTTGGAAGATTATAGTTGAGAACCTGATGGAATCATGAAAAGGTTTCAATGAAGTCTTCTGGCATCACAGACTAGTTGCATTGTGTTTTTTTCCCATGTCACAGAGAAAAAGTATAAGAAGCCTGGGTGGAATGGGATACTGAAAATGTCTGAGGAGAGGTCTACTGCATTGCATATGTTGAAATTGGAGGAATAGAAATCAAGATAGTATTTGGGTTGGGAACCACATTGTAACATGGGCATCCTTCACAGTGAGTAGTCCTTGCATATTTTACAAAATGTACATTGACATTTTGAATTTCTATTGGGAGGATAGGAGTGTCACTTTGCTTGTACATAGAATGAGCAACACCATAGTTTGAAATATGAAACTATGAGTCTGTTGCTTCACGTGTTCAGAGAATAATTGGGAAAATTAGTCAGCGGCACTATATGGTCAATATTGACTTGTAAGAATTCTATTTATTTATTTTTACCACATTTTTAGTTACCTCAAGGGGTAACCTTGAGGACACTAGGCATTTAGGAAAGTAATCATAAATTGATGTAATCACAAGATACATCCAAGATGGTTATTTATTGTGGTTTGTTGGAAATTGAATCAAGTACTCCACAAAAGACATGGGCAAGTCCTAACCCACATTCCTGGGGTTGTGATCACATTTGTAAATAGAAGTCTTGTAGATGTTATTATTACTTAAAATATGGACAGACTGCATATGTTGAGATCTTAATCCAATATTTCTTATGTCAGCTAAAACCAGAGGAGGAGAGGCAGACACAGGATAGAGAGATCACCTTATGACAAAGGATTGTCAAAGCATTACAGATTCTGGGAGAAAGAAAGCTTGACAATATGTTGATGTTGCACTTGTACCCTCTCAAACTGTGAGACAATAAATTCCTATTTTTAATCCAACCAGATTTTGGTATTCATAATAAAAAATCTTTATAAAGAACACAGGGACATATGCACATGGTACTCAAAGAAGTTTAGTTCATTTATCATATTTAAGCTCTGTTTCTTTATATGTCCTTTGTTCAGGTATTCCATCCAAAGGTGAGAATACTGTATTAACATCTCCAACTATTATTGTATAGACATCTATTTCTCCTACAGTTATGTCAGTGTGTTTCTCGTCTTTTGGGGAACACTGGTTAGATGCATGAATATTTATTTTTGTTATTTCTTGGTGAATTACTCCTTTTATTACTATATCTTATTCTTCTTTATATTTTATATCACTTTTGCATTTAAAATGTATTTTGTCCAATATTAGTATAGCTACACCTACCCTTTTCTGAATACTGCTTGTGTGGAATATCTTTTCATAACCTTCCACCTTCAACTTATTTGTGTTTTCTGTGTAAGGTGAGTCTCTTGTAGACAGCA
>JAQZBX010007601.1:0-50089 GCA_029593785.1 Cabassous unicinctus | reverse complement strand
CTGCTTGTGCTGCTGTGTCCATTCGTTGCGTGTCTTCTCTGTGTCTGCTTATCTCCCCCCTGCTGTGAGGTCTCGCCGCATCAGCCCACGGTGCCGCGCGAGCCGGCCTGCCCTCATAAGGAGGCACCGGGAAGCGAACCCGGGGCCTCTCATATGGTAAACGGGTGCTCTATCCATTGCGCCACACCCGCTTCCTGCCGTGAGGTTGCTGCATCAGCCCACCGCACCGCTCAGGCCGGCGTGCCCTCACAAGGAGGCCTCGGGACGTGAACCCGGGCCTCCCATATGGTAAACGGGGGCTCCATCCACCGAGCCACACCCGCTTCCCGTCTCAAACATTTTTAAGATAATTTTTAAAGGCTTTGTTTGGTATGTCCACATTCTTGTCTTCTTAGTTGAAGTTTTATGAATTTTTATCTTCTTCCTTTGTATGGGTCATCATTTCTTATTTCTTTGTTTGCCTTTTACTCTTTAGTTGTACACTGTACATTTTAATATTTTTAAAAAGTTAGCTCTGGGATTTATTCCCCGAGATGCTTGTTTTATGGTTTTATAACCGGCTGGTGGTAAGACACATATTTTCTTGAGTTTTGGTCCTACTATCAGTAAGGTCTGTCCAAGGCAAATGCAGTGTGCAGGGTTTTCCCTTTCTTTCTGGGCCTCTGTGTTTTCCTGGACTTTTGCTTGTTAGTTGTTTTGGAGTTCTCCTGTTTACAGGAGTTTGGTTGTCCCCTCTGTTTCCCAGGAGACAGACCTCCCTCTCCCATGTATCTGAAGTCAACATGCTTTTGTCCCAAACTGTCTACTTCTATAGTTTTTTACACTTCTGTTGTTGTCTCAAGCTGCTTTTGCCTGAAGGGCAAATTCTGGGAGGTGGGCACACTGGAGAAGATTTTCCTAAGTCAGTCTTTCCCAGTCAAAATAGGATCAGGGACCCATAAAAGGAGAACTGGCCAGCCCCAAAGAACCCTGGGGAGGGATCAGTAAGGGTGCCAAGAGCTTTCCCAATGGCTCCCCACAGCTGAGCTTTCCTGGCCTGCCCAGCAATTGCAGTCCTTCAATTAAATGCCCACCTCAGCCCTGAAGAATTTCAGCATCTTTAATTCTCCACCACCCCCACCCCTGTCTAGGAAAGTTGAAGCAATGGCCACTGCTGCTGCTTTCCCAGACAGGTTGAACAACCAGAGCCAGGTCCCCAGTGATCTTAATTCACTTATCAAAACTCATGATCGGTGATTGGTTGCATCCACCCCTGGCCTTAGGGAAGAGGATTTGTGTGTGTCATTTTCTGTCACCAATGAGTTAACAAGGGGCTGGGCCCCACGGCAACCTGCTGCAAGAGTGAAGATGGGTGCCAGTACCCACTGCAAAGAGAGAGCAATTTACTGTTTCTTACCATGATTTATCAGCCTCTTCCTCTTTCTCTTCCCTGGATGCTGTGCAGTGTTATTCTGGCCTCTGGAGTTACAAAATAGTTGTTTCAGGAAGTTCCTGCCTTTTAATAGTTGTTTTGATGGAAGGACTGAATTCTGGAGCTCCCTGCTCCACCAGTTTCCCACAATCCTCCCTCACATTCCTGATAATGTCCGTTACACAGAAGTTTATTTTTTTAATTTATTTTTTTTTGAATTCTAATTTACCTATTTTTCCTTTGTTGCTTATGCTTTTGGTGTCAAAATATAAGACTATTTGCTAAGTCTTAGCTCATGAAGATTTACCCTTAAGTTTCTTCTAATAGTATTATAATTTTAACTTTTATAGTCAGGTCTTTGATACATTTTGAGTTAATTTTTGAATACGGAGCAAAGAGGGGACCAATTACATTCTTTTGTGTGTGAATACACAGTTGTCCCATCAGCATTTGTTGAAGAGAAGATTCTTTCCATACTGAATGGTCTTGGGCCCTTGTGGAAACTCAGTCATAGATGTATAGAATTATTTCTGGACTTTCAATTCTATTTGAGTCATCCCTATAACTATCTTTTGGCAACATCTCACTGTTTGATTACTGTAGTATTGAAATAAATTTTGAAATTAGGAAACGTGAGTCCTCAAAATCTATTTTTCTTTTTGAATATTGTTTTAGCTATTTGGGGCACCTAGCAATTCCATATGAATCTTAGGAATGATTGTTCCATTTCTACAAAAATGGCCATTGGAATTTTGATATGGAATACATAGGATCTGTAGATTACTTTGGGGAGTATTGCCAACTTGAACATATCAAATTTTCTAATTAATGGGCATGGTATATCTTTCCACTTAATTAGGTCTTCCTTAATTTCTTTTAACAATATTTTGTAGCTTTCAATATACAAGTTTTTCACTACCTTAATTAAATTTATTCCTAGGATTTTATTTCTTTGGATGCTTTTGTAAATACAATTGGTTTCTTAATTTCCATTTCTGATTGTAGATTGCAGATATTTGTTGATTTTGTAGCTGAATTTTATTATTAGCTCTAATAATTTTTTGCATGGATTTTTTGAGATATAGGGCAATGTAATCTGTAAATTGAGATAGTTTTATTATGTGCTTTTGAGGAGAATACATATTCTTCTGTTGTTGGGTGGATTGTTCTGTATATGCCTGTTAGATCTAGTTGGCTTATAGTGTTTATCAAATTCTCTATTTCCTTATTGATCTTCTGTCTAGATGTTTTATCCACTATGGAAAGTGAGATATTGAAGTATTCAACTGTTATTTTAAAATTATCTGTTTCTCCATTCAATTCTGTCAATGTTTTCCTCATAACTCTTCAGGGCTCTATTGTTTGTTGAGTATGTATTTAGATTTTTAAAATATTCTAGAAGAATTGGTCCTTTATAAATGTGTAGTTTTCTTTTTTGTCTACTATAACAATTTTTAACTTAAAATCTATTTTTCTACTACTATTATAGCCACTCTTACTTTTTTGGTTACTATTTGCATGAACTATCTTTTTCCGTAATTTCACTTTCAACCTATTTGTGTATTTGGGTCTAAAGAGAGATGCATGTAGTCTAGAGTTTCTTTTTATCCATCCTGCCAATCACTGTCTTTTAATTGGTGAGTTTAATTAATTTACATTTAAGGTGATTACTGGTAGTGAAGTTCTTTATTCTGCCGTTTTGTATTTGTTTTCTATATGTCTTATACTTTTTGTTCCTCAGTTCCTCCAAGACTTTTTTTTTTTCCTCATGTGCCAATTTGACACACTTTTCTTTTCTCTCTCTGTATATACTTTAGTTATTTTCCTAGTGACTACCATGGGAATAACAGTTAATGTCTTTATATTATAGTAATGTAGTTTGAACTGATAACAAATGTAGCAGTTTGAGATTATTTATGAATCCCAAAAAGAGAAGAATTATGTTTGTAAACTGGTCTGTTCCTATGGGCGTGGTTCCCTTTGATTGTATTAGATTCACCTGAGATGTCTTTGATAAAATTGCCTGTTAAGATTAGGGTTTTCATTCCACCATGTCAGTACAGCGTGACTCAGGTTTGAATCCCTGCCCCCTGGGTGGGCTGATATAAATGGACACTCACTCAAGAAGACAAACAGAAGAGGAAAGAGCTCTGTCATATATGATCCTGGGTCCCCAGGAGAGAAAAACCATTTGCCTGATAGTTGGCAGCTGAGCAGTTAAGCAGCTGAGAAAGCCTGGAAAGAAATGAGCCCTATGCCAGACTGATATAGGAAGCCCTGAGAGATGAGCCCTATGCCAGCCTACAGCTGAGACTGGAAGAAGCTGGGCCCAAAAAGCCTTACTAGGATGAAGGAAGGAGGGACCAGGCAGAGATTGCTTGCCATCTTGCTTCAACATGTGGCAACTGACTTTGGTGAGAAAGCAGCCTTGAGTTGGACTCTTTAGGGCCTTGTAACTGTAAGCTTTTACCTCAGATAAATACCCTTTATAAAAGTCAACAAATTTCTGGCACTTTACATCAGCACCCCTTTGGCTGACTAATACACCAACATAGTTTCATCGGCATACATTAACTCTGGTCTGATCCTGCTCTGTCATCTCTTTCAATATATTATGATAACAAATTACATCTTTATTCATTGTGTGCCCATTAACTTAGATTTATAATTACTGTTTTATGCATTTGTCTTTCAAATCATATAAGACACCAAAAGAGGAGTTACAACAAAAGATACAATAATAGATTTTATATTTACCTATGAATTTATCTTTATTTATTTGTATGACTTCAAGTTACCATCTAGTGTTCTTTTGTTTCAGGACACTTTGGCTTTGGCTTTTGACTATTTGCTTATAGTGTGTTTTGGTGTGCATTCCCTTGGATTTATCTTGCTTGGAATTTGTTTGGTATCTTGGAAGTGCAGATTGATGTCTTTCATCAAATTTGATATGTCTTTTGCCATTATTGCTTCCAAAAAATATTCTTTCTTTCCTCTTCTTACTACCTTCTCCTTCAGGTATTCCCATAATATTTGTGTTGGTATTCATGATGGTATTCCATAGGTCCTTTAGGCTCTATTTTTATTTATTATTCTTTTTTTTCTTCCTTTTCCTCAGACTTGGTAAATTCAATTGCCCTATTTTCAAGGTCACTGACAACTTATGGTCAAGTAAGTCCAATGCTTGGGCTTCCTTGTGACGTGATTTCTATCAATTTCTTTTATTCTCATGAATGAGCCATATTTTACAGGTTTTATGCTTTGAAACTTTTTGTTGAGTTGGATATTTTCAATATTTTGATGAGGGTACTCATAACATCACATCATAATCTCCTTCTGAACCAGGGTTTATTGTTGTTGCTTGTTGGGGGCTACAATCATTCATTTGTTTAGTAATTTTATCAAGCCATATTAGCAAAAAGATATATTTCTATGTGTCAATTGTAATCACAGAAATTTCTGTTCCATTATCTATGTGAACAGACAGTGACCTGATGGAGATGTTCTTGAATGTCTGGTTCCAATAAAAAATATATTAAAATGTGTTCTGACTTTTTAAATTCTTTCAACAGATGCCATCCTGGAAGCTGTTTCAGCTGGGAAGGATTAATACAATGTCAACCTTTGTGCCAGTCCCTCAATGAATCACGAGACAGGTCAAAACACAGCATCTCAATTTGGGGAGGCAAGGTCCTTATTTCCGACCTTGGCACTGATAAACCACGCCAGGAACAAAAGCTGACATTCCCTCTACTGCTGGCCAAAAAGCTGGAAGATTGGGGATAGTAGCCTCTATGAAAAATGCTGACATTTGCTGAAATTTACCCATATCTTTCTTCATTAAGCACTCCCTTGGATGCAGCAAGTGTTCAGCTATATTTCAGAGTCCTGAAATGGTGGATTCTGACAATTCTTTCCTGATCAATAGCTGTTTCAGTGGAAGGGCAGATTCCTGGAGCTACATAGTCCACCATCTTCCATAACATCTCTATTTCCAATCATTTTAAGCTGAAAAACATTTAGCATGTAGAGAAAACAGACAAACACAAGCAAAATATGTGTAACACATTTTTATTGCGAGAATTTTGCCCATATGGTTCTTGCAGAAGGTACATGTTTATGAACTAGTTATTGCACTTGACAAGATGTGAAATACCCTAAGGGCTTTTATAATTTAGACAATTGTGAAACACCCAGGTAATTTGATTTCTCCATGAAATAATAGAAAATGGACACTTTTAAGCTTCTGAACAGCTTCAGTAAGCTACTTGTTCTTCATGCCAATAACACATAATGAGTAAGAATTATTATATGCCTTTGAGAAAACAGACATTGTAATGTTAGCTTCAATTAAAATTGTCTGGTGGTGAAAATAAGAGTTCAGAATTTTTAAAAATGTGAGAGCTGCCAGAGAATGAAAACTTGAATAGGGTCACAGTGCTCAGCAAACATTCCGCTTTCTCTGACACAGGCTTTAGTGTTGCTTGTCTAGTTTCTGGTCTGATATAATGTAGTAATAACCTAACAGGGTCACTAATGATATGCACCTCTTCCAAATGCATTTGCATTTGCATTTGCAAGGTTCAATTATAATAAAATGCCATAACTTGGATTCCAAAGACATTTGTATTACTGACTTAATCTAGAAATTTTCATTTAATTAGAAAGCTCTACCTTAAGTATGCAAATTTAATATATATGAAACATATAATCATGAAAGTATGTTTTTTACACTTTTTCCTGATAGCTGTGCCCATGATTATTATCACTTTTATATGAGCTCTCAATGCCTTTTCAAGTTTTGAACTCGTCTATACCTATGGTATGTCAGGGATACATAGCAGGGGAGGAGAATTGATAGATAAAATCATAGGCCCTCAATATATGGGATATTTTCTTCATTTGGTTCATTATTAATGAAATAGTCTATGTAATAAAAATAAAGATTCATGTGAATAGCAATTTATCATTTAGAATGAATACCCTTATACTATTTATTGTTTTCATCACAAATAGACAATTGTTAATTTTTACTACCAAACTTTAAGGAAGGTAGAAATCAAGATCCAGAAAGTTTACCACTGTCTCAATCCCTGTAAACCCCATTTGAACTTGAGCATTTTGGTGGTTCATTTTACCTCTAGTAGTTTCAGAAGAAACTACATTTACTCAGCCAAAAATAACCGAGAACAATTGGAGTATTCTCTGCAAACCTTAAAAGTCATGCTAAAAGGGTGATCCATTTATACCACAAAGTGAAGCTTTCTGCAATTCTCTTTGATCATCTATTTTCTCAAAGCTCTGTTCATCACATCATAGCAGCTGTCCCAATTTCTTTCTTTTTTTCTCTCAAAAATCTCCAAAACCTTCTTACTGCTAGACCATTCTCTCTCTCTCTCTTCTTTCTGTTTTTGGTTTGTGGATCAGGTCTTTTCTATGCTATCCATAATTCTCTTGCCTTTGCCCTATAAATACATCAAGCTGGTCCTGCCCTTTTGAAGTGTCTCCCTCCTCCACCATTAAACAGATCTTTGAAAGTTAACTGCCCAAGCATCAGGAGAGTAGGAAGGGCTACAAGTTCTCCTGTGATGGCTTGACACTCTAGGATAACACCACCACAGCCATGTCAAATAAGACCAAAACAGAAGAACATGGAAGTGCCTTTAAGGGCAATTTAACCCAAACCACTCATCTGAAGCATGGACACCACTCTCCTCAACAAATCTGGCATGTCGTCCCTCAGCATGTGTTGAAATCCTCCATGTCTAAGGAGCCATGCCTTTGTATGTGGTCCAATCCATCTCTGAAGAGCTTTGAATGTCATGACCCAGCCAATATTAAAGTAAATTGATCTTCTTTGTACATTTCTACTAGTATCTTCCAATATAATTTTATTGAATTCACTAGAACTTAATTTTATCAGGATATGAAAGTTCCTCACATCACCTTTGCTCTCCAAACCTCTGTATTTATATTTATTTTCAATGAAAAATTTTGAGATATTTTTGATTAACACACAGGTGTAAGAAATAATATGGAGAGAGCCTGTGTACCCTTTACCCACTCTTCCCCAATGGCAATATTTAGCAAAACTGTAGTGCAGTATCATAATCAGGATTTTGACCTTGATAAAGTCAAGATACAGAACATTTCTATCATTACAAAAGTAGCTCATGTTGCCCATTTGGAGCAACCCTTCCTTACATCCTGACAACCACTAATATGTTCTCCATTTTTTTCCCCATAAGTTCGTCATTTAAAGAATGTTACATAAATGGGATCACACACTATGGAACTTTTTGAGACCAACTTTTTTCACTCAGCATAATTATCTTACATTCTTCCAAGTTGTTATATTGATAGTTCATTCTTTCTATTGCTAAATAACATTCTAAATATTATTTTAAGCTTGGATCTTTTGTGTTTTAGAAAGAATTTCTTTGGATTTATCATGTTTGGGATTTGCTTACCTTCTTGAAATTGTAGTTTGTCTTTTGATGAATTGGGGAAGTTTTCAGAAATTATTTCTTTTAGTATATTTTTAGCCCTGTCTTCTTTCTATTCTTCTATGACACTGATGACATGGATATTAGAACTTTTCTTATAGCCTCACAGGTACCTGAACCTTCAGTCCATTTTCTCTCTGATATTGAGATTAGTTATTTATATTGTCTTATTTTCCAGTTCACTTATTCTTTTCTCTGTCTCCTCCATTCCTCTGTTGAATCTATCCACTGAGCTTTTTATTTTATTTTTTATATTTTTCAGTTCCAAATTGCTATTTCCTTCCTTTTATTTTATATATTTTGCTGAGGCTTTCTGCATTTCCATTTGTTTCAAACATATTTATAATTGCTTGTTAAAGCATTTTTATCATGGTTGCTTTCAAATCTTTGATTAATAACTTTAACATCTCTATCATCTTCATGTTGGCAGCTATTGATTATTTTTCATTCAGTTTGAGATCTTCCTGGTTCATGACAAAACAAGAGGGTTTGGTTGAAATTTAGAACTTTTCATAATATTTTGTGAGGCTCTGGAGCTATCTCTGACACTTTTACAGCAGAGGACTGGAGGAGGCACTACCTCATTACTGCCAGGTTTCATACTTCCATTGGCAAACAAGGAGTCAGGCTCCTCATTACAGAGGCACAGTAAGTGACCACGGAAGTAGGTGACCATGCGGTGACAGGTGCTGCAATGCAGTTAATTTTATTGCTAAAAAGGAGGGAGAAGAAGCATCTAGTTATTTCTGGGTAGTGGTGGGATTCTAGGGTCCCTACATGGTGTTCACTGATACCACAGAGGAGTGCTTCATTACCAGGTCAGAAAGGGTGCAAATCACAGCTTCTTTCTTGGCCTTCTCTCACACCACCCCAGCAGGGATGTTGGGTCACCTCATTCCAGCCTCATGAGGGTAGAAGTATAGGAACCCCACTCAGCCTCTGCTGATACATGTAAAGATGGACCTACAGTGTTTTTTTTGTGGTGTTTGGCTTAAGTATAACTATTATCTTACTATATTTTTTTATTTTCTAAAAGATTTGTGTCTTCCTAGGCTGCCCCTTCCTTAGTCTTTTGGCGAGAGGGAACAGGCTCCTGGTGTGACAATTTTTGCCTGTACCATTGGCATTTCAAGGTCCTTGTCTCTTTCAGTCACAAGCCTGGGATACAGGAAACAAAAATAAAACCCAGGGAACACACCACCACACCATTCCTGTCCCTCAGGTTCCAAGCACCCTAGATGGTGTTTTACTTCAACATCTTTCAGTGTATTCTTATATTTGATTTATATAAAATGCCCAGGTTTTTGGTTGTATTTGGTAAGAGGAATTGAAAAAAGTACATCTATTCCATATCCTTAGAGGTAAAAATCCTCTCTCTTTTTTTGGGAAGGAAAACATTCCAACAAGTAGATTTTCTAGGTGCACTTCCAGGGCCAGCTATGTAATTCATAGGGGCCAGTGAAAATTAAAATTTAGATCTGTTGTTCAAAAATCAGGAAGAAAATTTCTCATAAGAAAATAAAAAGGATTTTTTTCCATTAAAATATCTTATTATGTATAAAACATAAGTAGGTAATAGTGATACGTGAGTAAAACATTCACTTAAAAATTATAAAAAATCTTTGTGTCATACTTTTCTATAATGCAAAATAATCATAATTTATTAATATGATACATTGATTGTTCATAAGATTTTTCTGCATTTCTTTGAAAATGCATTTTTTAGGTCGTTAAAATTCATACTTTTAGAAAACTCATTTTCAATGGATGTAATTGAAAGTCCTCTCAGTTGCTCTTAGCAAATGCAAAATTGAAGGGGCTTATGTGGTAGTGCCAAGGCAAGGGAAGAGAAATTGGAGGGAAAGAAAGGATGTGGCTGCTGGCTGTTGCATTCTCACGATGCCAGCATCTGTTTCTTAACAGCTCCCTTATGTATAAGCAGAATACAGTGATTACTAACAAGGATTAATAGATATCTGAGTAAATTATCTTACATGGAATATCACAACTGAGTCAAAGGAAAAGAATAAAAGAAAAGGAATTGGAGAAAATAACCTAAATAGAAATATTGCTAATATATTTTAAAAATTAAGTCATCAATTTTTTTCTGTAAAGAACCAAATAAGCTTGTAAGCTGTACAGTCTGGTGCAACTACTCAATTCTAGCAATGAGGTGGGAAAACAACTTTAGTCAGTACATAAATGAATGAATGTAGCTGAATTCCACCACAAAATTTTATTTACAAATCAGATAGTAGATCAGATTTGGCCCACAGGCCATAGTGTTCAATTTCTGTTACAAAATAAGACATATTAAGAGGGAAAAAAGCAGGTTAGAAGTTGAAATTGCATAGTAGAACTAAAATAGTCAACAAAACAGATAGAGGGAAGATGAAGTAGAAGAAATCTGGAAAAAAGTGCTATAAACAGAAGAGTAAGATGAAGAACAAGAAAAGATGAGAAAAAGGACCAACCAAGGAGGTCAAACAATGAAATAAAATTATTACATAAAGAGGGAAAATATAAATTTGGGATAACTAATATAACATCTGGAAAGCCTGAGAACTTTTTAAATTATGACACTTTCATTTTATGTACCTCCTCTCACATTTTACTATATGCAGCAAAAATTTATCAATGCCAAAATAAAGAAGTGGTTTCCAAGCAAAAATTAAAACCAGGGCATTGGTAGGAAAAAAAAATGATCCAAGCAAGATCTTCTGTTAAGATTTCAGAAAGATCTACGATGGTGTCTTTACTTTGAACAAAAAGCCCTCTGGAGAGATTAAAGGTAGACTTACAGATCCTTTCAATCAAACAATAGATGTTCCAGGAACTTAAGAGATTGTCTCTTCACCTTTTCAGCAGAAATACAAGGTAGAAAATGGATTATAGCAAAGATATTTGTGGGTATCGCTTTTGCCTAAAGAAGATAAATCCAAAAAGATTCACAGAAGGCCCATAAATCTTTTAAGAAAATTATATTTGAAGAAAAAGTACCAGCTTGAATTGAAGAAGACAGAGACTCTATAAAATCTCAGCCCACACTCAAGTAGAAGGAAAGAAAATCCATCCTCTTGACTGGTTGAGCAGAAAAGATTTGTGAACATAGTTTTAAACTACCAAAGTTTAGAGGCCACCTGGAAAAGTGCCAAAAATTAGAAAAGCTTTAGACTTCATAACGGAGTACAGTAACTTCAAAATACAGAAAAAAAATTATTTCTAATGTATAATTTGAGTTTTAGACATATGAAAACTTAAATAAGAAAGTGGACTCAATCATTGCTACTGGCAATGTAAAATGGGGCAGCTGCTGTGGAAGACAGTCTGGCGGTTCCTCAGAAAGCTACTTACAGACCTACCATATGACTAAGTAGTCAAGGTAATTGGCATATACCCAAAAGAATTGAAAGCAAGGACGTGAACAGATACTTGCACACCAATGTTCATAGTGGAATTATTCACAATTGCTAAAAGAATGTAAGCAGCTCATGTGTCCATCAACTGGTGACTTGATAAAGAAAATGTGGTATATAAATACAATGGAATATTATTCTACCATGAAAAGGAACCAGGTCCTGACACATGTGACAACACAGATGAACCTTGGAGACCTCACGTTGAGTGAAATAGCCAGACACAAATGGACAAATATTGCATGATCTCAGTGATTTGAAATAGTTAGAATAAGCAAACTCATAGAGTCAGAATCTAGAATATAGGTTACCAGGGGACAGGGTAGGAATAGGGACTGGCAAGTTTTTTAATATGCAGAGAACCTATTTGGAACGATGGAAATGTTTTGGTAATGGATGTTGGTGTAATGGATGTTGGTGATGGTAGCACAACATTGTGAATGTAATTAACATCACTGAAATATATATCTGAATGTGATTAAAAGAAAAAATGTTAGATTGTATATATGGCAGCAGAATAAAAAAGAATCCATGGAAGTGTACTACACAGTCAACTCTATGATACAACATTATCTATAGTTAAAAGTACAATTATAAAAAATGTGCTATCATCAGTTGTACCAAATGTTTTATACTAATGCAAGGTGTTAGTAATAAGGAGGTGAAATAGGGAAGCCTGTGTTTTATGCAGGATTGCTCTGTAAGCCCACAACTTCACTAAAAAAGAAAAACTGTATGAGAGTGGAATAAAAATATTTTCACATATACAATGTTTCAAAAATTTACCTCCCTGTCACTGTTTCTTAATAAGCTACTAGAAAATGTTCTCTGCCAGAAAGAAAGAAATCTAGAAAAAGGGAATACATCATATACAAGAAAAAGATGATTAAATATTGTAGATAAGGAAATAATTTATCTCAGAAATGAGTGAAGAAATGTTTTAGGACCTGTCATGGAGAGCAATCAGCCCCCACATGTTGGCAAAACATATAAGCATGGTGTGTGCATCACGAGAGCACAACATGACCACATGACTCTGGCCCAGATCATGATCCGTAAATGGATTGTAATGACCAAGTGCAGTCCTTCACTCCCTCCATGCCCTCCTACCTGGATAATCTAAGGGCACTCATTTATCCTCAGAGAAATGTGTTCCTTTGACCTCTATTTCTGAGAGCTAAAATGGACAAGGGTGGTCAATGAAGCTAATAATATTGAGAGGCCCGCTCTGCTCCACCATATTCCTGTTGGGAAGCCCCCACCAAGGCCCTGACAAATGTCTTAACTAGAGTGAGCCCTAGGTTTCCCAGGATACACTTATGATCTGTGGACAGTGGACATTCCAAGCAAAATCTCTGGTCAACCCTCAAAGAAGCTGCAATTAGAATGTGACATGTAAAGAAAATCTCAGGAATATGGCACTCTGTCAGTGGGACCTACCAGGGAATTTATACTCCGCCATGTAACAGAGCTAGATTCATTTATAATTTCCCTACACGTGGCTCTTCTGCTCCTTTTATTTGAACCTATAAATAGTACTATACTTGTTAAATATATGTCCCATAGACTTAAATCTTCTGGGTATTCATATGCCAACTAAGCCCTGAATCTCAGCAGAGTTGCAACACCTACTCTCCAGTTCATTGGGCTCGCCCAGGACAACCAACAAAAGGATGATGGTGGACAACCCCCATGCCAAAAAACAGAGAGTATCTACAACAGCAAGCAAGACTGTTCCATCCATCTGCCCCGTGGGAATCTAAGCTCCCTGTCAAACAGGGTAGGCATCACCACCCCCAAATCCTCAAGATTGAGGAATGAACACACATAATGGGGGATTGCAACTATAGACTAAAGTAGAATTATTATTCAAGCAATGGAAGAAACTGTATCATTGATATCAAGGCAGTGGCCTCCAGAGGTTCTGAGGGAGGGAGAGGGAAGAATAGGTGTAACATGGGGCATTTTTGGGACATTGGAATTGTCCTGAATAATGGATACAGGCCATCATACATTCTGACAAAATCTATAAAATTGTGTAGTGCAAAGTGTGAACCATAATATAGACTATAGTCCACAGAGAGTAGCAGTGCTTCAATATGTGTTCATCAATTGTTACAAATGTACCACACTAATGAAAGATGTTGTTAATGGGGAAAATTGGAGGAATGGGTGGCACTGGGGTATACGGGAATCCCTTATATTTTTGATGTAACATTTGTGTAATTCAAAGCTTCTTTAAAAATAAAAAATTAAAATTAAAAAATATCTTCATGTTTGCTTGGTACAAAAAGATAAGTAAAAATTTGAGGAGGGGAGATGAAAATGTGGCTGAGAAGTAATTACTCTCAAAATATACTGCATTACTCAGAAGAGAATAGTATTCGTTTAATCAAAGAAATTTAGCAGAGAAGATTGATCCAACCCAAAACTACTTTGAGAAGATGGGAGGAGGTAAATTGCGTGTATGGGTGTGTGGAGGGAAGTTAAAAGCCATATCCTCATTTTCCAGAGCAACAAGTCCATAGACAATTCTTAAAAGTGTGAAACAAGAAACTGTGGTTTAAGACTGTTATTTAGAAATATAGGTTTACATTGCAACCAGAAAAAAGTGATTAAGGTTTAAAGAGGTTGCCCTTAGCAATGGTACTTCACATGTGAATTACTGCGATGGAAAATGCTGTTTTTTCTTCATTAGCATCATTTCACTTTTAAAACCAACATGTGTTATTTTCATAAAAAATAAAAAGAAGTGAAAAGCAATCACTAAACCAGAAGCTTAGAATAAGTGAAAACATTTAAGACATTTGAGATGATTCTATGGTCCTTGTGGAAGGTTGAATTTTGTGCCCCAGCAAACACATCTTCTTTTTTTTTCTTTTTTTTAAGATTTATTTATTTATTTATCCCCCCTTGCTGCTTGTGTTTTACTGTGTCCATTCGCTGTGTGTTTCTTCCGTGTCTGCTTATCATCCCCTTGCTGTGAGGTCCTGCTGCATCAGCCCACCGCGCCGCGCGGGCCGGCCTGCTCTCACAAGGAGGCCCCTGGAAACGAACCCAGGGCCTCCCGCATGGTAAACGGGGGCTCTATCGATTGAGCCACACCCACTTCCCGCAAATACATCTTCTTATTCTGCATCCTTGTGGGTGTGAACCTCTTGTAAAAAGGACCTTTGAAGATGGGATTTTTTAGTTAAAGTGTAATAAACTGAACCTGAGTGGGGCTCAATCCAGATTACGGAAGGAATCATAAGGAGAACCTGGAAGGCACAGAAGTGAGAGAGAAGACATTGCCATGTGATGGAAGCAGAGATAAACCAAGTAACCCCAATGATTGCCAGTAGTCAGCACCAGAAGGCTACAGATTCTGGGGTGCAAGCACCGCCCTGTTGATGTTTTGATTTTGGATTTCTTCTAGCCTCAAAACCGTGAGCCAGTACCTTCCAATTGTTGAAGCCCAAACTCGTTTGAGGTAATTGTGATAGCATCTCAGGCAAACGAATACAGTCCTACTATACTAATAACATAGAAGAGAAACTGAGGCCCAGAGAAGATGAGAAAACTGCACCATCCCCCCAGCTGGCAAACCATGGAGTCAGGGCTTGAGCCTGTGTCTGTCTGACTTAGACACCCAATCCCTTTGAAATACCCTACTCAGAGATGGGGTCAGCACAGTGTGCTGAGGTCGCCTCCAGGGACTGGAGATTTACGTTGGTGGTGAACCAGCAGATTCCAATTTGCTGCAAGGACCCTGACTTCAGGTCTACTGGGCTGTGTGGCAGAGGGTCAGGGGCTCCCATCAGGAATGGTGATGCCCTGGATAGGAGAAAAGACATTCAGCTCTGGGAAAACTGAGCCAGTTGTGTTAGGAAGGTCCCTCTCAGATCTACTTACAACAAAAAGTGACTCTTTTCTAGATGTGAACAAATCAGCATGCTCATGTATGAACAAACCAAGGAAGATGGTGTCCTTTGTGAAATGCGCTAATCTGATGCTGTTTTTCCCTTTTTGGTGTCAGGTTTACGAAGGGGTTACTTGTATTAATCTTTCATCTTTCACTTCCAAGTCAAAGTAAAGTCAGATGCACTGCTGCTAAACAGGTAAGGACTTGATGGTATCTGTGTTATGGAATGATCTCTAGTAGCTTGCCAAGACCTGTAAATGTTTAAGTTTTATTTGTAATTATTGCTAGATCATTTTATGTTAGAGATGACAGTAGACCAGGTCCTCCAATGCCTATTTAGTAAACAGGCAGTTTATTAAGCACTTAACTGAAGTGTTTCCCATTAACACAAGGGAAATTTAAAGAAGAAAATAACAGCAAAATGAATTGCTGGTAGATGGGCATCTTGGCAATGCGTACTGCTGTCAAGCTTACTGCAATTAGCATCAGATTTTTTTTTTTTTTAATAGTCAAGCAGTTCTCACATTCTTTTTGTCTTCCAAGTTCAGAGCTGGGTGGTGGGAGTACAAATATGAACAATAGTCATAAGCCTGAATTCAAGTAGGTACAGTTGAAAAAAATTCAGTAAAACATTTAAAACTTGCCTGTTTGAGAATACAGAGGAAGCAGCCACTAGTTGCCTGTCATCAGGAAAAAGGCGGGTATTAAGATTAAGAGAAAATTTTCCAGAAGGAGAAAGTTGGAAGAATTCGCTGGGAAAAAAAATAGCATTTCTAAGGGCATGAAATTGTGAAAGATGACAGGGTTTGAGGGGCTCAGTCGGAGTATTAGAACACGGCTGCAGTGAGGAGATGGGGGCGGCGGAGGTAAGGGATGATTTCACAGGGCTGTGGCCACACCAGGCGTTCCTTCCTTCAGCTCTGAAATGGACAGTGACCATGAGTAGGTCTCACAAGGAAACTCAAGTGCTTTATCTATGAACATAGGATGCACTGGGGATATTTGTTCCCCTCCATTTTTCCTGGTAGTTACGATAAACCTATTTAAAGTTTTGATGGGAACCTCATATGCATAGACTCTGAACCCAACAGACCTTTGATTCCTGTATCATCTACTCTTACTCATCTTAGATCTACTTGAAATAGCCTACTCAATTTGAAATTACAAAGAGAAAACCCTATGCGATAGAGCTATGCTAGGCATTAAATGGTAAAATTAGAGTACATCATATTAAATAAAGGTCACTGCTCATCTCACTTCCCCTCATTTAATGTGGCTGTTAAACGTTGAATAGAACTGCCGAGATTTGGTTCTTGGCAAAGAAGTTTGTAATGCTTTAGCAATGATAGGATGATGTTTCTATATTCTTTCAGAATTTCACTCATGCATCCATACATGTCTTAAAAGTTGATATTGTTGAACACATTGTTTACATTAAAAATTTAAAAGCCAATATACACAGGGGTTGAATATTAGATGACGTATTTTGTCACAGAATCGGAGATATACTCAAAGCCATGAGAGAATGTTCAAGATGAAGAAATAATTACTAGAATGGACCTCCCTACTACTTACTTTTCTTTTTAAGATTTGTTTATTTATTTATCGCCCCCTTGCTGCTTGTATTTGCTGTGTGTTTTTTTCTGTGTCCACTTATCTCCCCCTTGCTGTGAGGTCTTGCTGCATCAGCCCACCGCGCCGCACGGGCTGGCCTGCTCTCACAAGGAGGCCCCGGGAAGCGGACCCGGGGCCTCCCATACGGTAAACGGGAGCTCTATCGATTGAGCCACACCCGCTTCCCCTCCCTACTACTTATAACATGGTAATAAGCAGGTCTGTCTCTCTGTATGAAAGGATCCTGGAAAAATTAACACATTGTAGATATTTACATCATCCATGGAAAGTATGCATGGCATATATCTTCTTTATAAGAATAGCCCTGCAGGGTATGCTTCAGTATCATTTAATTAGCTGCCATTCATTAATAGAGGACGAGGGATAAATAGTCATCTTCTGATAATTGTAGCTCTGACTTTTCATATTCAGCGAAAATAATTTGACACTTAAGTATTAAGTTAGTACTCTCCAATATACCTTCAATCCCCACACTCATACACACACACATACTTGAAATTCTGTCTTCCAAATGTCCACGGTGCTTTATAATTTTAATGTTAATGCCAATAAATGGGTCCCTGAAATTGCATCTTTTCTCCAGACACCTCTTTAGCTTCCTGAACGTTCCCAACCAATGAGCGAGTTCAATATGTTAATTGGTATTAAACTTCAGTGTAAAAAGTGTTGAAGAACTTGTCTGCGATTTTGTTCTGTTTTACCATTGCCTGAAATCCAAGCAGGAGAGCCTTTTGCACTCTGTGCCTGAGGATAACAGACAACTCTGAGTGCTACAGAAACCAGGAAGAGGAGGCTCCGAAGGATGTTGAAGGAGTCACCATGTAGGGCAGGGCTCACGGTTCCCACAGCACTGAGGCCTGGCTTCTGTCCTCTTTTCAGGCTGGTCTGGGGGCCTCATGATCCAGACAGCAATGGTCTGTGACAATGTCGCAAGTGAGGTAGGACGCTGGCCAGGGCAGGGGAGTGGGAGCTACTGTGCTTCAGGTCAGCTACACACTTCCAGCTCTAATGGTATCCTTTGTGAATAATATAAGTAAGTTTCCTGCTCTGTTCATGATAAATAGTTTGAATGGTTAGTTTTTTCTTCCACTGTTAGAAAATAAGTTGATCCCCATTAGCTTCAGGAAAGAGTGAGCCCTTCTCTGGATTCCTCCTAAATGACCTAGTCTGGACTGGACACCCACCCTGCCATAATTCCACTCTTTCAGTGTTAGGCCTTTAAGCTGATATGTTCCATGATAGGTTTGCATTCATCACATCTGCCCTCACCTGCTTTTAACAAACTCATGTATTCTGTTTCTGTGTATCTTGCTCCCCCAAAGGCCAAGCCACCATGATGGGAGAACATGTCCTCCAAAGCACCTAACTGTGTTTAGCATCTGATATCACAATTAAATACCACTAAATTACAAAGACTATTAATTCAATTGTAAACCTCAAAATTGGTTAGCCCTGCTGAAATGGCTAAAATAAAGATAATAATTTCATTTAGAGATGACTATTTGAAATAGTAATCAATTTATGGAAGACACATCCACTTGAATAGTAGGACGTGGCTTCTAAACTTTGTTCTGCCTAAACATATCCAAGATGTAGTTTATAGGAAAAATTCATGTAAATCCAGCTCTCTTGAAATTCCTTTACTAATTCATCATGCAATATGGATTCACTCACTTATTTTCCATGTGATATAGTCATACCCTCAGTTAAAGTGAAGATGCTAGAAAGATTGTTTCTACACATAACATTGTCAGACTCCTTATAAAAAGAATATAATTTCCTTGATATGTAGTGTAAAATGCAATAACTTTAAGTATTCAACTTTGCACTAGGCATTTGCAATTTTAGTTCAGGCTTGTGTAGAGCTGGGAAGTCATCACTCTACCCCATACAACAAAATAACCTGGACAAACTGAAAACCAAAAGTTTTGCTTGGAACCATTAGGAAACAGAATGTGTAAGGCAAACTTCTGTCCAGAAACCTGGCTACACAGAGCCCAGCTATCTGCTGACCTGAGGCAGAAGCCACTGGATGCCATGTAAGCCAACAGAATAATTAACAGAAATGTTGAGTGTGGGCTAGTGTGAGAGTGCAAATCTCTTAGGGTCTGAAATCTTAGGATGTTTCCCACCCTCTTTCAAACTTTCCCTCAGAACTCACCAGGCTCTCTTTGGAAGGAATGAGAAGAATCCCAGAAAAAGCCCTCATCCCTTCCCCAAACACTTTGATCTTGCCTGGGGGAGGGAAATAACAACCAATGCCAATCCACCCAGATTATTTCTCTCTACGTCCCTTGTGGATAAAAGAAGGCTTAATTTGGGGGAAGGGGCTATTCATAAACTTCTAACCCCAGGCACAAGTGGAATTTGTTAAAATGAGAGAAGGGAACACAGAACAACCCCAAACCTCTGGTCAGAGGCATCTTGACTATATGCCCTGAACAACAAAAGCCTTAATCTGCAAGGGAAAGGCTTTCAAATTCATGGCCGCAGGAAAATAGGAAAAGAGGATGGGTGGGAGCACCCCCTCCCCCCCAGAGAAGAACCAGGAAGTGTAGTGAAATTCATGCCCCTGAGACCCAGGTTTCATTATCTGCCTAAGTCTGTGGCTAAATCAGGTCACCAGGGAACTTTCTTCTCACCCACTCTATACCACCAAGCTAGCTAGCAATGGGGAAAAGTAACAATGGAATGCAACTGGGAGAAATACAAGAGATAGACTTTCACAGGGAAAATGAAAGCATCAGGAAAATGAGAAATCTCTGGTGCCCAGGACAAAATAAAATAAAAAAATAAAGTAAAATAAAATAATCAAACATAGCTCAACTCCTGACTAGATTAAACCAAATCACTACAATTAAGTCCTCTCAGAAGGGAACTGGTAATTCTTCTCCAGCCATACCAGATCTTTACCTCAGTATCGCCTGCTCTATACAATATGTCTAACTTTCAACAACAAAAATAAATCATGAGGCATATCAGAAGGCAAGAATAAAACACTATCCAAAGTGACCATGCAGTCATTAGAACCAGACTCAGATATAGTAAAGAAAATTTAAAATAACTATGCTTAAAATGTTAATGGCACCAATGGAAAAGATAGACAACATGCAAATCAAAATGGGTAAGTTCAGCAGAGAAATGTAAACTATAGAAAAGAATCAAATAAAAATGCTAGAAATAAAAAAAAAAGCCAGTAAGATAAATGAAGAATGCCTTTGACATACTCATCAGTAGACTTGACAGAGATGTGGAAAGATTCAGTGAACTTGAAGATAGGTCAATATACACTTTCCAAAGTGAAATATAAGGAGAAAAATGAATGTGAAACAAACAAAGCAAAACAAAAAAACCCCCAGCTCAACATACGTAGATTTGGAATGCCAACAGAGCAAGACTGAGGGAAAGAGGTAGAAAAATATTTGAAGAATTAATAGCTGATAATTACAAAACCACACATTTAAGAAGCTTGGAGAACACCAAGTAGATACCAATAAATAAATAAGCAAACATACCAAACAAACAAACAATACACACACACACACACATACACACAATCCCCCCATCCCCCACCACACACACACACACACCAGGGAATAACATATTCAACCTACTGGAAACAAAAGACAAAGACAAAATCTTGAACAAACCTAGAAGGAAAAAAAAAAATACCACCATGTACAGAGGAAGAAGGAATAAGAATTATGGCAGACTTGTCTTCAGAAACTGTGTTAAGTAAGATGACACTGGTGTGACATACTTCAGTGTTGAAAGAAAGATAAACAAATGAAAAACCCTGCCAACCTAGAATTCTTTATTCAACAAAATATCCTTCAAAAGTGAAGAAATAAAGATTTTCTCAGACATGCATAAAACAAGTGAATTTATTGCAAGCAGATCTGTCTCAGAGGAAATGCAGTAGATAAAATGGAGTTATACACACAGGGACATAAATGGAAAAACAAATGTCCTCGCAGTCAGAATAGGTTATGAGTGTGATTTTTACTGCTCTTTAATCTGTAATGTCCACTGTCTGGCACCAACAGGAGAGTGTCAGATTGTGGGGAATTCTGCTCCCTGGGAAGAGGTAAGACAGTGTAAGTGCTGCAGTGATGAATCTAGAGTTTCAGCAGCAGGGATGTGGGCTCAGTGGGGGAAGGGCACGGGGCTTGAAGTGGAAGATGAAGTGGGAAACTCTGGGAATGTCACAGAGATAGCAGTACTGAATCAAAACAGGCAAATGAGTGAGGGGGAGGAAAAGGTGAGAATCTGAGAGAGTTACAAAGATGGTGGGTTTTCTTAATGGCTTGCATGCATAAAAAGACTGAGTTTTTTTAAATGAGGACATAGGGCCATCATGTCCTAAATGGGTATCAAGGAATTATCTTTAATTCCTCAGCTTGGTCCTTAGATGCCTTCAGCCTTTGACAATTAGTACTGGCGTCTGTTGCTCGGCAATTTCTCAATCTCATTCATTTTAATTACTTTATCATGCTTGGTGAATAGATCACATAAAAATTGAGCACAGAAAAATCTAATTAATAATTCTAATGCCATAATTCAAAGACAGCTAGAAAATAGGCTCCCTTTCTGTTTATATTTAATGCAACGTTATCAAATTTCAGGTTAGGATAAATACCCTTTAGGACAGAGCCTATAATTCTGTGATACCTCAAAAATAATATACATAAATATCTTTGAAAGAGGAGGCAATCTTTAATTGTTAGCATGGAAATTTTAATAAAGGGTAATTTCCTGCTTATGTCAATGATAGTTCCTTGACTTAGGAGAGTGAAAGACTTTTCACTGATTTACTGTGTCAAGTACCATGTTCTACCATAAAAACAGATTGAGGAGAGAGGCAGGAAAGGAACCTGACTCTTATCTAAACTTTGTCTCTCAGTAGCTTTGTAGTTCTTGCAAGTCTCTGTGTCCAAAAGAGGAACTGAAAACTACGATTGGATTTTACATTAAGATTGGCTCTAGAATGAAAAAAAGAAACATACTTATTTAGTTTTCCGAAAGGAGGGCTCAAATGTTATTCCAAGATGTCTTAGCTATTAGCTTCTCTGTGCTTTTCATGGTGTCTTTCAAATGAGGATAATATGCTGATAAAGAATAATAAAATAAAATCTTTAAAGTTTTTGGTGTGTAATAGGAGTTCAGTAAATATCAGTCCTCTTTGTCCCTGTGAAGAGAGAATGTGATCTAATTTTAAGAGAGAAACATTCACACGAGAGCACAGCACCCGTTGCTGCATGTGCTCTTAGGTGAAACTCCAGTTTGGGTGATCAGCCTGCAAAACAAGAAGCACCTCTACCATCCTGTTGTATTTTCTGTGACATCTGTAGAGAAAATGGAAAAGGAAAGAACTAAACATTAAAGCATTCAACCGAGTCCTTGAGAGGAAATGACCCTAGTAACAGGAAGCTATATGCCAAGGAACAAGGCAGATGGGGGCAGCAGAGCAGGATTGGGAAGGGGTAGCACGGTCCCTGCATGCGTGACTGATTGCTCAGTCTACCTTGACCATGCCATTTCTGTGATCCCAGCCTTACCCCAAATTCTATGGGTTTCCTTTATTGGTGTAGAAGACTAATTCAGTTAGCAATGCTTTCAGCTGTGTAAAGTAGAACATCCAGCAACTATCCTTTAAGCAATATGGTCTTGTTTGCCGCATATTCCAAGAATTTCAGAGGCAGTTGGTCTAAGGCTGCTGTAGCACTTTCACTATCTACTCCACACACTATGATGTGCTAAGCAGGGTAGTTGGTCACCTAATGGCCACACATTTTCCACTGCAGTTGCAAGCATCACCTCAGTATTCAAGGAAGATAAAGAAATGGGGAGAAAGAGGGTAACAGCAGGCTTCTGTTTAAGGTTTACTGACCAGTTTCAGGTCACATGACATAAGAGCTGGGTTGAAGGCTGGGAACATCGTGTTAGCTTTTCCTGCCTCTATAATAGAATCAGGCTATGGAAATTGGATTGGGTGAGTCAAGTCTGTATTTGCCAGAAATGACATATAGGGAAGGGGATAGTTAAAAAGCAAGACCTAGCAGGAAAATATAGAATGCTCTGGGAAAACAATCAAATAGAAATTGATCAATGAATTCTAGCTTCCTGACCTCTCATTCTTCTCTCAAGGAAGACAGTGAATGTGTACCTGTGAGGAGGACTAAGAAGTAGCTGGAAATCTGATGCGGAACTAAGCTGGAAAATGTACTGCTTCCTCTTGGAACAATTAAGAATGTAAGTGAGCATTTCAAAGGTGCTAGTAGTAAGCACCCCTCTCATCTGCCTTCATAAAAGACTTTCCAATGACTTCCATTCCTTACATTTCCTGTGGCTCCTGATCTTGTTACGAGTTGCTCCTGATCCCAGGTTTCTAATCCTCTGCACCCACCTAGGACATCCTCACCTTACTTCCACTGCTGCTACTTCCAGAGTTTGAAGGTTTGCACCTGAAGGCAAAGGTCTTTCATGCCATGCTAACTAACAGTATCCTGTAGCAAATGTGTGTTTTTAAGGAGGGGAGTAAAAAAATCTGATTTGAAATTTAGAAAGCTCCCTGAGGCTATGGTAGGAGAATGGGTGACGTGGGGGATGTAATAGCAATTCAGACAAGCGGTGATGAGAATTGAGCTAAGGTGCTGCCTACCCATGGAGATGGTAAAGAAGGGAGAGAGCATGAAGGATGAAAAGTAAAGGCGAACACGTTGGGGAGGATGAGGAAGAAGGACAAGTCAAAGGTAACTACAAAGTTTCAAGTTATGTGCAAGGTCGCAAGGTCAACATTCATAGTAGGAGAATCAGGTTTTGAGAAAATGATATTGAGAACAATTATGGGTAGGAGATGTTGGAAGTACCTTTGAAAAATGTAGTTGGACATGTCCAGCAAAGGAGCAGGATATATGGTGGACAACACTGGGAATAAAATGATGTCTTCAGGAAAGAACTGCAGAGTTAGGAGAAAAAGAATGCAGAAGAAAAAGATATTGGAACATCATTATTTAAGGAGTAGGCAGAAAAAAGTGAGCAATGAGAGACGACTAAGACGTACAGGAGAGCAATATAGAGGGGATAAAATAACTTTAAAAAATGATGCTCTGGAGGCCAAACAGGAGGGAAGTTTTCTCTCTGTCTCTTGGCATGATTGACAAATGATAGAGTGTAGTGGATAAGAAGAATATGGACTCCAAAACCAGACAGGCTGTGTCAAATATTTCCTTTACCATTTATTAATTCTGCAATTAGGGGCAAGATATGTAACCTCTCTAATGGTGGTTGTAAGTGTTGAGTGAGTTAATGCCAAAAAGATATAAACAAGCAAAAACATGCTTAGAACCATGCAATCATCTAGTATAAATCAATATCACCCCAAAAACCTAACTCAGTATTATAAGAGATGCTATAACTCCTTTTAGGATGGCGAGGCCCTTCAGGTTAAAGTCCAAGTTTTTTGATAATGCTACAGCCCCAACACACAATGACTGGAACACAGTTGACACTTTGTAAGTGTTTTAATATGGAAATAATTTTTTGCTCATCTCCAGCATTTAACTAGAGAAGGAAAGTATAGAGGAATTAGGATATACAAGACCTTATAGTAATTTTTGAGTTTTGATTTTTATGAGTGTTTAGCTATGCTGTTTGTTCCTTGGTTTCTATGTTGAAATTCCTGTACATTTTTTCACAATGTCAGGAAAATCTCATGAATTCAGCCCACTGGAGGATACCCACTACTCCTACAGGAGTTACCATAAAATTCTTTTTTCACTTTTATAAATAGATTATGATTTATATACAATAAAGTGCAAAAAATCTTAAGTGTAGATCTTGGTGAATTTTTAGCTGTATGTGACTGCTGACCAGGTCAAGACAGAATATTTCCATCGCCCCACACAGGTCTTCCACGTCCTTTTCCAACCAATCTCTGCCCAAAGGTAATCATTCTTCTGACTTCTATCACATTCTATTTGTCTTACCTGTTCTTGAGTTTCATATGAATAGACTCACAGACGTGCTGGCTGTGGGCTGGCCTCTTTCACGCAGCACAATGCTTTTGAGTTTTATTCATGTTGATGCATGTACCCATTGTTCACTCTTTATTACTGTGTAATATTCCATTGTGTGAATATACATTTCTCTGTTTATGCATTCTCCACCCACTTTCTTAGAGATAAAGTTTTAATTTTCATAAGGGGTGATCACAGAGAGCCATTGAGGCCATTAGGAAACTTGGGTGTGGTTCTTGCAGAATCATCCCAATCATTTGAATATTTTTTACTTCAAATCACAGAGGGTGAATAAGTCTATGTAACTCCAGTGTGCGTCAAAGAAGAATGAAAGGGGGCTGGGCGCATGTGAAGAGGGGTCACGAGAGAGACAGCAGTGCTGGTTGGTTTATTTTCTCTTTCTATGCAGGTAAAATACCCCACCTCTCATCTCATTGTTTTCAGGAGCCATAACAAATAACTTGCTTGGTTTTTTTTGTTGTTGTTCATTTGTTTGCTTAAATTAATAAAGTAGAGTTACAGCATGCACACGCAATAAAATTCTATTTATATACTTTTATGTAGAGTTCACCTGTTCCAACTGTAACCTTTTAGAGGGGACATTTTTGGCCTGAGGTTGGAAACTAGCAGTCTTGCCTCCAAATCTAATACATTCCTGAAATTTTAATGTTGGCGACAGACATGCGTGTCTGCACCATCTTTTAAACTCTCTTTAATGCCCAAAGGGTAGCCAAGTTCTTGTGGAGTGGTCATCTCTAAGAGCAGCTGACCGAGGACTGCAGGCTGCTACGGTACATGGGAGCCACAGAGAGGGAGTGAGTATTTACTTTTGGAAATGCTCTCATGAAAATTTCCTGAATTTCTGTTGAAAAATAATTTATTTTTAAGATGAACAAACTGAATTGGGCACAACATAATTACATAAGATCAGCATAAAAATTTGAGGTCCTTTTTCCAAGCTTACCTTTTATTTTTGGTAAACAAAGCACGTGGAAATAGGCTTACAAATGCAATACAAACTCAAATGTTGCGTATAATTGCAGAATACCAGCACATTATGAAATTGGACATACTATACTGCTTCATTGGGTTGAAAATATTTTAATTGAAATGAGAAAGAAGTGAATAATATTAAAAGCCAGAACCAGAATGTGATGCAAACAATAAAATGGATGAGACTTTCTGTTGTTAACTATCCTACTGAAAATGGGTCTCCAATGAGGTAGGCTCATCTGTCACGGGAAGTTTGCTGCTGGAGTTAGATCCTGCCATGTGAGCTTTCCTTGCCCAGAGGGTATCTCTTGCCAGTGGCCTATTTGGAATGCGATATTCAAATCCTTCATAGTTGAAAAACTAAAATGACTTAGAGAAAATGTATTTCTCCAAGTTCATGAAACTAGTTATGGACCCCAGGAAAATATGCTCTAAACATTATGGATGTGAACCCATTGTAAATAAGACCTTCCGATGAGGTTATTTTTAGCTAAGGTGTGACCAGCTGAGTCAGGATGGGTCATAATTCTATTACTGGAGATTTTACATAGAGGGAAGCCACTGGGAGAAACAAGCAGCCAGAAGTCAATAGAAACTAGAAGAGAAAGGAGAAGACACTGGCAGCAAAGCCAAGGGCCAAGGAGCCCAGCAGCCAGACTCAGGATGGTAAAGCGTTTGGGAAGAAAGCATCGCTTTCCTAACCCCTCAGTGTTGGACTTCTCCTAGCCTCAAAACTGACAGCCAACAAATTCCTGTTATTAAGCCAGCCCATTGCATGGTATTTATTATAGGAGCTGGGAAGCTAAAAGAAACGTGAATTGAGATGAGCCACCTTGAGCTCACCTACCATGTGTCAAATGCTGTGCTGAGCATCAAAACAGAGAATTATGTAAGTTGGCACTATTTTGTCTTCACAACGACTCTGCTATAGAAATAGTAATAATCTCAATTTCAGTTGAACTTAAGCCAAATCTCAGATCATACCCATTCCAAAGATCTGTTTTTCACACCCAATAATGATCCTGGACTTGATCTTAAACCCTGAGCTTC
This sequence comes from Cabassous unicinctus, assembly GCA_029593785.1. Classification (NCBI taxonomy): domain Eukaryota; kingdom Metazoa; phylum Chordata; class Mammalia; order Cingulata; family Chlamyphoridae; genus Cabassous; species Cabassous unicinctus. Next base: position 23,156 of record JAQZBX010007601.1, on the reverse strand, counting down.
TGATTATTTTTACTGTAGAAGCATAAAGAAAATCAGTTAAGTGTTTGGGATCAGCTAGCTGTCCTTATGAATATGCATGTTTTAGCTTTCAATGTCCTAGGTAGGGACATCCATTCATCTTGGAAATAAATGACTCTAGTTGTCCTAAAATGAGGAGTAATGATGTGTGGACAGAATATTATCAGAAGTTACACTAGTAATAAAATCATGCTGTATTTCATCATATGATTCTTAGATATGTAAAGACAACAATGTACTTGGAGCATGAAAAGTGGTGCTTTACCAAGGCAGAGCCAGTCTTCTTGAAGACTCTTTCAGGAGCAAGAGCACAGAAAGGGGGTTGCTGCAAAGACAGGAATCTACAGAAGGAAACTGAGGCTGCAGCTGAGCCTAGAAAGGGTTTGTGTGGACTGGGCAGTAAGGACATGGAACTGGAAGGACCCTGTGGTCTAAAGGCACATACGGGAAGTTGCAACTGGAGATGATGATGATGTTTTAGAAAGAACGTGTTTAAAGGAAATGAAGAAAAGGGAGAAGAGGAAACCTGAGAAGCTATGTCAGAGAAATAGGCTTTAAATTTTGACTTTGACTGTCTAGCATTTTGAGGAACATTGTTTCAAAGATCCTCTGAGTGAGTTATTAAAGGATGGAGACTTTGTGAGGGCAGAGAAAGCCCGGTGGTAGGTGACTTAGATGCAGGAGATCAAGTTGAGTAGCCAAACCAGGCTGCATAGTCTTCAGTAGATATCGAGGAATAACCTGAGGTCTTCAGATTATATATGGATAAGTGTGATATTAGTTCAAAATACAACAAACTGCAGATTGATAATCATTTGAGAGTGAGAAAAAAAATCAACAGCTTCACCGTTCAATTATGGCATTTCAATTTTCAAAAACTTCAGAGAATGAAGTGAAAAAATAACACTAAATTCTGCTACCCTGTTATCATGCTATCATTTTATCATTCATGTAGCAGTCTCTGATTCCATAAAATGTTCCAATATATCAGGCAGTGTGCTCTAAATTCTGGAGTCATGGTTAAGATGGTGTAATACAACATGTGATTTTAGGTTGAGAGCAGCAGAGACAGAATCATAGAGATGTCTACAAAATCAGCATGTCTTATGTAAAATATGTTTTATGTAGAAGTGTTTATGGAACCACAAAGGAGAGAAGAACTAATTTTGAAACAGGGCTGAATAGTAGAAATGTCACTGAGTTTCACATTCTTCACTGGTCTCCAGCTGGTCTTATTTGGTTATTTAAGTTGGAACTTATGTAACCACTATCACAGTCCCTAACTCGGATGATAGAAATAATGATGATTTCACAGACTATACAATTTCAGGGAAGAAAGTCGTCACATTCTACTGAATCCAATAATTTATGGATGGCTATTTTGTTAGCTTCTAAAGTCAGAATTTATTTTTTCTTAAATCTGTGTTTCAATTTATGACAATTCAAAAGGTCCTAATAACACAGTGAGACTCACTTCTTAAAACAGCAGTGAGTGTACACTTTGGATGAATTGTATGCTTTATTAATATGTATCAATAAAATTGATTTGTTAAAAAAAAAAAAACAAAACAGCAGTGAACACAACTAGCACACTGGTCCTGACCAGTGCAGCCCAACATGACTGGGCTTCAGAATTCCATGGAGAGCTATAGAACCTCGAGACATATTAGGGACTTCTGGCTTAGAAAGCTGAGGGTGAATCCCGAAGATCTCTATTTATAAAAGCCTCAGGAGAAGATATTGTTTCCAGCCTAATTGAAGAAGCAGTGTTCTGGAAGAGTCTAAGAACCTTCCAGACTCTGGAGCATGTCCATGGCTATCACTGGGTTCCAACAACCTTGTAACCATGTCATCCTCTGGATTCCCCTCCTCCAGTTCACCTGATACAAAGCTGCCAGATTGACCTTTCTAACTGGCTCCTCTGATGATGTTGCGTCTCTGCTCAGACTTACTCAGCATTTCTTCTGGTCTCTGGAACTGTCAGACACACCATTGTCCTTTAACTCTGCCTTGCCTTTGGGCAATTGTGTATCTACAGTCAAGTTCCTTTATTTGAATCACGAAAGTAAACTGCTAGGCCCCCTCACTCTTTGTCATGAGGCTGTCCACTCATCTACATCATGGTTCCTATATTCGATTATAATTTTTGTTTCTGGACATTATGTTTACCATATGAACGAGTGAATATTATTCTTGATGGCATGTTGAACAGAACACAGGCTTCCAGGATATGTATTTGAACACTTGAGATCTAGTGATTGAATATTTGAAAGAATTAACAGGGAAAGCGATGATTTTGACTGCCTTAGAACCCATTAGAGGCTTGGCCCCAATCAGTAACTCTAACATTAGCTGTCTCAATATATGCTTTCCCCTTACTCAATGGATATGCTATCTTTGTATAGTATTACATAGATAACTAAGTAAGATTTGGAAGGAAAAAAAAATCTATCTTCTAGCGCTCAGGGGAAAAAATCTATTATCGATCTATAATTGCAAGATTTACATGGGGGCTGGAAACTTCCACGAAGCATTTCTTTGCCCTTGTGTGACCTGCCAATTCTCTGGAGCAATCTTCTCTTCTTTTGTATGCACAGAGTGACGTGGGAGAGAAGAAAGACAGCTTTGAGCTTCCGCTACAAATCAGAGCAGAAGGGTGAGGCTTGACAGCCCCCAAATTATAACTGATCCAGCTTAGCTAAGCAGGGATTGGAAGCAGGTCAGTAAAATGGCAGTGTTTACACTCAGAGTTCTATTTACAGTTAGACTTCTTTAATATTCCAGCAATTTCTTGTCCCATTTCCCAGATATGTGTTCATTTGTTCTCTGTCTGTTATTATTAACATTTATGAATAAAGAATCAACACTGGCTAAGAAATATTTGATATAGAAAAGTGATGAAGGAACTTTGCTTACAAGATAATAAAATATATTTAAATGTCTAACAGTACTTAAAACAGTGAAGGTCATTTTGCAAGAAGATATAAATAGATCAATATCTCAAAATATGAAACCTAGAAAAACAATCTAGTATACATAAAAATTAATATCTGATAAGTTAGAGTCCTAAATCAATGGTGAAAGTGTGAAATGCTTAAAAATGGTTTTGGGGAAATTGTCTATCAGGAAAATCTGGCTATTTTTCCACCAAAGTAAATATTTTCTGGAATAAAAGTAAAGAAACAAGTTTTAAAAAGGAAATCATAAAACAAGAGTAAACTGAAACTATTATTTTTTTTATTTCAGAGGAAATAAAATATTCTTAAAATGAAGACTATAACAGAAGTGACAATGAGAACAGATGGATTAGAACAAATAACATTAAATCACACTTTTATATGAAAAAAGCACCATTAGTAAAATTAAAATTCATAAAAAGAAGATGATAAATATATGCAATGGGGGGATATTCTGAAAATATAGAGTTCATATACATCAATGAGAAAACACTAATACACACAAGTAGAACAGACATAAGACACAATCCAAAAAACAGTAAATTCAAAAGTGAATAAACATATGAAAGTATTTTGTTTGTATGTTTGTTTGTTCTTTGCCTTAGGAGTTAAAGAGAGCAAATGAAAACAATCAAATTAAGAAAATAGTTTATGGTATTTTTCAGTACTAGCTAAAGTGTGGAAATAACAGCACACTTAAATACTACTGTGAGAAGGTTTATAAATTGTTATAACATTATTCCAGAAGCAATGTGATATCAAGAGTTTCAAAAAATATTCATCCCATTTGTCCCAATAATTTCAGTATTAAGATTCTATCCCAAAATATTGTGAATTGCCATCAAATATTTCTAGGACTCTTCATTGAGCCTTTGTTTCTAATAATGAAAGACTATGAAAAAACTAAAATACAGTGCATTAATATAATAGAATATTGCATACATATTCCCTAAAGTCTCTGGTATGCTCCTGAAGCCTGTTTCCCATGCTCATGGCAGGCATGTGAGCTGACAAATGATGAGCACCCAATTCCACCTCTCCACTGCCTCAGCTCTAGGGATGCCTGTGGTTGCTGTATCTGCGGAGGGTTGCCCTCACCCAGGCAAGAGCTGATAGAGTGGTCTCACTGGACCTAGAGAGAAGTTGAGAGAGACTTCAAAAATACGGAATGTAAACCTTGACAACTGATGGTGAATGGTCTGGGAATGAGACAGAAGACACTTACGTGATACTGATATTTGCAGGTCAAGGGGTTGAAATGGTGGGGATTGCAATAACGTAGGCTGTGAAAATGAAGATAAGGAGGTAGAAACCTCCAGTACAGAAATCCTTCTGGAACTCAGAAATGAAAACAGACTGCAGAGAGATTTGAAAATTCACCTGAATAGAGGGAATTAACATTCTGGGAGTAGCTACTATAAATCAGTCATGACATAGTCTATCTAATTTAAGCCTACCTACAACATCGAGGAGACATTATTATCTTCACATAACAGATGAGGATACTAAAGCTTTGAGATCCATACATTCAACAAATATTTACTGCTTCCTGCTATTTGCCTGTGTGGTAAATGCTGGAGACACAAGAGCAAACATGATACAGCCCTTACCCTGCTGCAGATTTAGATAATATGCATAAGTTCATTTACCTGAAGCAGGGGAGGTAAGAGTCACACCTGTTTCTTTTAGCTAGCTTGTTTTATAATCACTTCAAAACCTTTCCAGTGTATTCGTCTTTATTTCTTTTTTCAAATTAATTTTACGTATTGTCTTAGTCAGCCAAAGGGGTGCTAATGTGAAATACCAAAAATGGGTTGGTTTCTATAAAGAGTATTTATTTGGGGTAGAAGTCCACAGATACCAGGCCATAAAGCATAAGTTTCTTTCCTCACCAAAGTCCATTGTCATGTGTTGGAGCAAAACAGCTGCCGACATTTGCCTAGGGTTCAGGCTTCTTGGGTTCCTCTCTTCCCAGGGCTGCATTTCTCTCCGGGCTTAGCTCCTGGTTCCTCCACAAGGTCAGCTGTAGACTATTAGGCAAACGGCTTGCTTCTCTTTTCTTGGGGCCTTCTTTCCAACATCAAAACTGCTTCTCAAAAATGGCTTCTACTCTGTTCTCTGCCTTGCCTTTTATATTCGATTCTCCACCCACCAAGGGGTGGGGCTCAACGCCCTACTGACGTGGCCCAGTCAATGCCCTAATCATAACTTAATCATGCCCAGATTAACAGAACAGTTTACAAGCATGATCCAATTATATTTTTGGAATTCATAATTACATCAAACTGCCCAACAGCCACAGGTATACACATCGTATTTGTGCATAGTCTCTTCGTTAAAAAGGGAGCAATACAACAAAGAGTAATGTGCCCTTCAGCTTCACCCTAATTCCTTTTGTTTCCTCCATGATAAAGACTATAATCCATGTTTTTGCATATATTCCAGACATTTCTCTATTTATTAAATACACATATAACTGTTGAAAATATATATCATACTTATTTTATATACAATCAGGAGTATACTGCCTATAATCTTCCAGCACTTGTTTTATTATCAGTAATATATTTTGGGCTCCTGCCATATGAGTGCATTTTAATTTACCTGATTTTTTTTTTCAGCTGCAGCATAAAATGTGTGCAAAGGGCTATTATTAAGTAATCTAGTTGCCTATTCATTTTGATGTACCAGCACTCTGCTTAAGAAATTAAACATTATCAATTCAACTGTTAGCAGCTGTATATATCACCCAAATCCAACCATTCCCCTTCCCCTCCCATAGGAGGGGGACAGAGTAACATATCAATGCATTTCATTGTACACCTATTATCTTTGAGTGGAAGAGTAGTTGGGTACATAATTCCATATTGATGGTTCTTTTCTCATACTATTCTGGGGATACTACTCTACTGAGTTCTGCTTTTCCACTATGCCATTACAGATATCTACTGTACATGTATTTATTGCACTTTTGTAGCTAAACTGCTTTTCCTCTCAGCTGCTTTGGAGCTCTACAGGTTTCCTACTGTGTGTGTACCCATAGATTTCTTATTTATATATCAAGTTTATAAGTCTTGGCCACTGAATTCACAGAATTTAAGTTTGTTCATTTATTTTGTCTAGAACCTTTGGACACAAATCTTAAGAATCAAATCTTTATCAATATAGAAAGTTGAATATTACCTTTCTCCCATTCTTTTTATTTATTCCTTCTGGAAATCAAGTGAGATGTATGTGAGACCTGCTCATTTGTTTCCTATGGTAATTAATTTCTTTTTCTTATATTTTTATTTCTTTTACTTCCTGTGTTGCCATTTGTTTGATAACTTCTGATATTTATTCTATTTTATGGATTCTCTTTATTGATACATCTAATCTATTTTTAACACAGCCATATTTTAATTTTAATATTTATATTTTTACATTTAAATTTCTATTTATTTTTGACTGCTATGGATTTATAATAGTCTCTTCTGCTTTCCTATTGTTTTGGCCATTTCAGACATCCATTTCCTATATTGTTTTTAATCCTAATAGCTGAATTCCTTGTGCCTAACACTGTTTGTTGCTTCTCCTTATTCTCTCTCATAGTGTCTTATTTTCTTGTGTTTTTGTTTTGTTGTATTTACCTTTTATTTTTGAGTTTGTTTTTGACTCATCTAGATCCTTGGGGATCCTGAGGACTTGAATTAAGGGTATGTTTCTCTAGAGAGGATTTATGTGTTCTTTTCACAGGTATGAGAAACACCAGGGAATATAATGGATCCGCTGCTAATGGGTACATGTTTCTTTTGGAGTGAAGAACAGGTTTGAAAAAAAAAAAAAAGGAACGTGGTTCTGGTTGCACAAATCTGATAATTTAATAAAGACATTACATTATATACTGTAAAACATATATTTTATGGTATGTTAATTACCTCCAAATAAACCTATCAAAAAAAATTTGACAAAAGGATGTTGACCCAACTCTCCTTTGTCTAGTATTTCTGCCAAAAGATGTCAGTGGGAGTCCAACCTTCCCCCAAAGAGTGATAAGCTATAAATAGGCCCAATGGGAAAAAATATATAGGAAAAAAATGTACCTTCTATTATTAGTTCCAGAGGGAAAAAGGTGATGAAGGAAAATTCAAAGCTCTGCTCCCGTGCCAGCAAGTACGGTTTTAATCTTCTCTCTGCTGTTTATGAATGTATTTTATAAATATTTGATCTTCCACCTTATTTTTTGGCCAAGGTTGCTTCATTTTTTCTAATAATTTCTAATACGATAGATTCTTAAAAATGTGTTCCTACTGCTTTTTAAGTTTCTTTGGTTACTGTTTTGAAGGGTTTTCATATTAGCTATTCTTGTTTACTTTTTTGTAAATTGTCTTTTCAATTCCTCTCCCCATCTTTTCCTACTATAAGACTTTTTCACATTAAACTTTAAGAGCTTCAAAAAATCAATGATTTTTACCACTTCTCATATATTGAAAATCCTATATTCTAAATGGGTGGTTGTTTTCAATTTTATTTATAATGTTCTATGAGTTCTACCTATCACTGGATTTTATATATGCTTATTTACCACAGAAAATCCCCAAAGTTCAGTTAAATAAGTAAAGATTATTTCATTAAATAAGAAATCCAACAGACAGATTTGGGAGCTAAGGAAAATGCCAAAGAGCAGCAGCACAGGTATGTATTTCTACATTTAGAATAGAGCAATCAGAATTACAAATTTATAAAGTATAACCAGGGCCACAAATTATTCAGAGAAATTATAGACTTCCTAGAGGTAAAATTTACTTTTGCAGAACTGGGCAGTTATGTCTCATGTACAAGTTGCTGCCAGGCACCTTTGGTAAAATAACATCTACAAGGACAGTTTTAGGGTGCAGCAGAGTATAGCTTTTCTGTAGTTGTGGGGAAATAGAAATGTTTTACTTCTCGTTCTTTACTGAATTGTTTTTTTGCTTGCTGTTACCACCAGCATTTAGAAGGACCACACTGTCAAGAATAAGAACTATCTCCTTAGTACTAAGAGAAAAATAAAAGGAAAGGATAGTTCAGTGCATTCAATTTGGAAAAGAGAAGTTGGAACGAGAGTTTCAATAAATGGAATACAGATCGTGTAATGTTTTGTTTCTGCATTAGCCAGCCTAGCCTCTGACTTTATCTGTGCTGGATGAGTAGCATCTCTTACTCTTCTAAATTTCTGGGACAGAAAGCAGCCTATTAAGCAAAATTTTAGGAATATTTGATTATCAGATCCTTTTCTACTGATCTGATAGAGAGAAGAACAAGAAAGTGGCCTAGGGCAGGATGCAGGGATTCCAGTCGTTTTAAGTGTGGGGAGACAAAGACTCGGAAGGAGAATAGTAAAACCACAAACGAGTTATCAGATCGACACAAATTAAACCCTCTTATGATCCTAAAAGTTGGGGAGGACGCCGAGCAATAGGAGGTCTTACACACAGGTGGTAGGAGAGCAGATGGATCAAAATCCTTCAGAAAACTCTTGGGCAGCATCCCCTAAAGTTGTCCATGCACTTAGCTCTGAGCAGAAATCCCCATCCCCCTCCCATTTATATGCCTCAACTGGCAAAAATTCATTCACACGCAAATCAAATGCCAGTGTCTGTGAGGAACTAACTTATGGCTTAGCCTCTGAGGAAATTCATTTCACAGGGCATGGCTCCTTCAATAAGATTCTTAGTGATACAGACAGAGGTCAGTTTAGCTGATTGGAGGCTGTATTTTTCTTGTTGTTTTGGCCTTGTTTACACAATTAGAAATGGACTTACAGAAATCAACTGCTGGGCTTTCAGCCATCATGCCTTACCCCTCAGGTTTCAACCCAGCATCTGGAAAAGTCCCAAATGTTTTCCAGAAAATTGATAAATATGTTTTAAATGAAAGAATTTAGATACAAGCTTACACACTCCTTTTGATGGCTCTACAACACTGTGAACATAATTAACAGCCCTGAACTACGTATATGACTGTGTTTAAAAGGAGAAATTTTAGATTGCAGATATGGTAGCAGAATAAATAAAATAAAAAAAAAAAGGAATGTACAAAACAAACAGTGAACCTTATTCTAAACTATAGTAAATAGTACAATTACCAAAAAAAAAAATTCTTTCTTGAATTGTAACAACAATATCATACTAAAGGAAGGTGTTAATAATAGGGTGGTATATGGGAACTCTGTATTTTATGCATTATTTTTCTGTAAACCTACAACTTTTCTAATATAAATAAATAAAATTCTACAATTTTCCTTAAATGATATTTAAAATTTAGGAGATTTCACATATTTCAATCGATGTGGTATTAATAAATTTGCAGGAAATACACCACTTCTACTAGTAAATAATGAACTTTACTACGTTTCTTTGAGTCATTTGATGTCTTAGCATGCTGTTTTAGTTTGCTAAAAGCTACTGGGAGCAATATACCAGAAGTGGGCTGACTTTTATAATGGGAATTTATTAGGTTAAACATTTACCATTCTGAGGCTGTGAAAATGTCTAAATCAAGGCATCATCAGAGATGCTGTCTAATGAAAGGTTGGCTGCTGGTGATCCTGGACCCCTTTCTAAGATGGCAAGGCATATGGAGGCATCTGCTTCTCTTCCGAGTCACATTGCTTCAAATTCTGGATGAGCTGAGGCTTCCTTTCTCCCGTGTTCCTCTCTGAGTTCCTGGCTTCCTTCTCTCCAGCTCTATGACTTTTTCTCTCTCTGTCTCTGTTTCAGTCCTCTGTTTATAAAAGACCCCTGCGAGAGGACCAAGACCCACCCTGGGCCACGCCTCACTGAAGTAATCCAATCAAAGGCCCCCAACTGAATCCAATCCATAGGGTCCCACACCCACAGGGATAGATTAGCTTCAACAACGTGATCTTTTCTGGGGTCCACAAAAAGCTTCAAACTGTCACACATGCAATAAGTGACATGGAATTAAAATGTTATTTTAAAATTCCATATTAAATATCCTTTATACTGGAACATTAATGTGATGGTTAAGTTCTTACATCAGTTTGGCCAGGTTTTGGTGTCCAGTTTTTTGGTCAAGCAAGCACTGGCCTGATTGCTACTATGAGGACATTTCATGGACTTAACTCATCAATGAGTTGATTGCATCTGTGGCTGATGACACCTACAATCAACTGAGGAGATTTCCTTCAACAATAAGGGAAGTCTCATCCAGTCAGCTGAAGGCTTTAAAAGGATTTCAGAAGTCAGAAGAGAGAATTTGTCAGAAACCCTCATGGGACTTCCCAGCTTGCTTCATAGAATTTGGAGTTGTGCACTCCTACAGTCCCATGAGACAATTCTTGTTTAAAAAAATCTTAATATTTACACATATCTCCAGGTGATTCTGTTTCTCTAGAGAACCCTGACGATCACACTTAACTTTTTCATAATGACGTGAAAATTTGCTCTAGGTTTCTTCTGAATGTAAATTTATTATAGAAATCTCTTTAGAAAGATTTGATGTTTAGCTTGTCAGGTTAGCCAGTGTCTCTTCTTTTATGATGACTTACTTAACACCAGTTCTAAAATACCATCTTCTTGTGACCTTTTTGTCTCCCTTACATTATATTACATTAAAAAAATATGCCTCTTTAAGGTGTCCTTTGGTAGAATAGGAACTCCCTGAAGGCACTCCCAAGCTCTGATAAATACCAGTCATCTAAAACTTGGCTTCCCCATCACTTCTCAGATAATGCATCCAAGCTATTCCCTTTCAGGGGCATTGAGGTAGGCTACTGCCATTAACCCTCCGGGCTTGTAGCTGTAAAGTTTGCTCCCTCTCATACCTGGATGTAGCTCACATTGCCAGTGCCCATGACACTGGCAATCAAATGAAAAACTCTTCACCTACTCTGGGTACCAAGTTGCAAATTCCAAATATCCCTAGGTCTAGCAAGAGAATTCCTTCTACTGTCTTAGCGCAGCTCTTTCAGAGGGAGTTTTAGCAGTAGAGGAGTGTCTCCCTTTTGTTTAACTCCAGCCTTAGAGAGGTTAGGTTAGTATGTAACCAGCCATAGCCTTGTATTGTCCTGTTCTAGTGATTTCTCCAACCAAGAGCTTGTTGCTCCATCTGGGCTAGATTTCTTGATTTATGGTGATTTTCTCTAAGAGATACACCCAACTCTCCACATATCTGTCATTTTCAAGAGGTTCCCAGGCTTCTCCTGTGTATATCCTGTCTATACCCCATTAAAATCAAGTTTCATACTTTCAAGTTCTTTGCCATTGGGTTCTCCAAGGGATGTGGCAACTAACTCAAAATCCAAGAACATTCTACTAAGTGAAGAATTTCTCAGATATTCCCCAGCACTCTGTCTTAAATGTGCTTGGAGAATCTTTGGGGCATCACTGTCTCCCTAAAGGTGCCAGCAAATTAGATATTAGGTCTGTATCACAACTGCAAAGGTAGAACAAGATATTGAGTAAAAATTCAACTCTAACGCTCTTATTCCGTGGTAATCAGAACTTGTGGAAGAAACGTGGAGCTTATATGACTCTATATAAACGAATCTATTCTATAATGGATCAAAACTGAGCATATCACAGAGACTCTTTAGAAAATCTCTTCCATACCATTTCAATGTTTGCATATGCCACCGGGGATTTTTCCTTTTCTGTTTTAGTGTCCAAATCTCCCAATGTCATTTCCAGCAACCATCCTTCTCAGTGCTTCAAGAAAGCAATATAGAAATAAGGTTTCTAAAAGAAACACACCACACATTAATGCTTTATAGTGATAAATAACTCTTGTATAAAATATTCATTTCAAATTTAAAAATGCTGATTGTAAAAATATAAAATAAAATTAGAAAAGGAAAATACCTCCCAAAATTCTTATATCCATAAACTCATTGTCAGGACTTTATTGTATCTTATTTTGGTTCTTTTCCTAATTTTTTATAGTTTTATATCATAATTATTACCATAATTTAAGTTGCATATCTTCTTTACTTAATATGAAACCAATATTTCATTTGAGAAAAGTCATTTTAATTGGTTGTATATGGCTTCTTTGAGTAATTCTATCACAATGTAATCAAGTATCTCCTCACTTGGAGATATCTTTTGTCTCCAGTTTTAACTGCTGATGATAATATGGCTATTATGTAAGTAATAGCCATGACAACATTCACCAAAGAAAACCTAATAGTAGACAATCGGTCAGTATATAGTGCTTTGAAGATAATGACCCTGATAACCCTATTTATCAGTACCTACAATATGGCATTAATAATCTTATGCTATCTTTTTTATTTCTTTTTTTTTTATTTTTAAAGAAGCTTAGGATTAGTTAAATGTCACATCAAAAATATAGGGGATTCCCATATACCCCACCCCTGTCCCTCCCACATTTTGCCCCACTAACACCATCTTTCATTGGTGTGACACATTTATTATGATTGATGAACACATATTGAAGCATTGCTACTAATGATGGACTATAGTTTACATTATAGTTTACACTTTTCTCTGCACAATTTTATAGATTTTGACAAAATGCATAATGGTTTGAATCTGTCATTGCAATGTCATGCAGGACAATTCCAATGTCCCCAAAATGCCCCATGTTACAACTATTCTTCCTTCTCCCTCCCCTCAGAACCTCTGCTGGCCACTGCCTTTAGTTCTTTTCTTGTTAGAATAATAAGTCTACTTGAGTCCATAGTTGCATTCCCTGCTCCTTATGTTTGTTCACGCCTCAATACTGAGGATTTTGTGATGGTGATGCACATTCTGTTTCTGATTAGGAGGGAGCTTAGATCCCATCAGGCAGATGGATGGAACTGTCTTGCTTGTATTTGTAGATACTCTGTTTTTGGGGATGGTTTTTGTCCATCATGAACTTTTTGTTAGTTGTTGGGTGAATCTGATGAACTGGGCGAATCTGATGAACTGGAGAGTAGGTGTGGCAACTCTGCTGAGATTCAGGGCTCAACCAGCATATGAACAGATGGAAGATTTATTTCTCTGGGACATATATTAAATGAGTATAGTGCTAATTATAGGTTCGAATAAAAGGGGCAGAAGAATTATTTGTAGGGAAATTATAAATGAGTCTACCTAAGTTATAATGGGGAACATATATTCCAAAGTATGGCCCCCTGATAGAGTGGTGAATGCCTGAGATTGTCTGCCCTGCCTTTAGTGTCTAGATGTCTCTAGAGCCCTCAGGAGTCCTGCACTTTGAAGCACTGTTTACTGCGGAAGTCGATAAGATCTTGCCGAGACTTGCCTAAGCATAACCTCTGGAATGACCTCCTGCCTCATTTTGAAGTTTCTTGGCTATAAAAACTCATTTGTATTTAATATTTTCTCCTTTTGGTCAAGGTCTTTTTCCAAATGGATTGTTAGTTGGCACTTGGTAATGATCCCTCAGTGCCAGGGAGGCCCACCCCAGGAGTCATGTTCCACAATGGGGAGAAAGTAGTGCATTTATATGCTGAGTTTGGCTTAGAGGGAGGCCACATTTGAACAACAAGGAGGCTTTCAGGAGGTAACTCTTAGGCAATATATAATATTAGGCTAAGTTTCAATTTCACAAGAAAATTGACAAGTATAACCATCAATATCAAGGGTCTGGCATAATGGTCTACCTTCCTTTGCTAGGCACTGCCCATGTACTTAGGGGATTCTTGCTGCACTATTAGAGAATGTAGAAGGACTTCCCAAGATGGGAATTCAATATTCTTTCAGATCCATTATTATGTGTGTCTCCACCCACTGAGACAATGCCCCATGACCAAGTGAATATTTTCATATGCCATAGAACATGCCCTAGGTGCACCTCTCTGCACGTAACCCCCATCACTGACACCCTGCACCAATAATCCTCCCTTGCCACAGTTGTGACCCTTCTGCAATCCAAAACCTCTCCAAAAACAAAGCCAAAAAATGAAAAATAAAAATAGTAATAAAATAAAATAATAATATAAAAAAGTAAAAGATTTTGTTTTCTATGTGTCTTTCATCACAGTAAGATCTGTTATCTTTTTTGTACAGTGACAATTTCTTCTGTATGTTCCCCTAATGTCTTGTTTTTGTCTTGCTATCTGATTTGACCCTTACACAGTCCTGCCAGGGAAGCATCATGATGCTGCTTCCCAAATGAAGATAGTCTGCTCATTGCTAAGTGACCTTCTCCAAGTCACATAGTCACATGGTCATTGGGGATGGAGTTGGGAGGTATACCCCGTATATTTCAGCCTAAAGTCTGTATCTAAAGCTCTTTCTTTCTACTGCAGCATGCTGCTGCCTTAGATGTGTACAGGTATATTTTTCTTCCTTAACCTGTTTTTCTGGTGTGAAGATAAAAGTAAATTTTCCTTCTTGAAATATTTCTCAACGAAGGCAGAAAAAAAATGACCAAGAGGTGTACTGAATATGGGGAGTATTCAACCTATGCAATAAACATAATCCTTATATATCTAAAGTTCAGTGGGTATTCTGCAATGTGGAAATTTAAATCCAAGTGGTTTGGATGTGGACATTTTGTTTTGTTGAAAAGTAATTGTCTCTTGCTTTGCCCAACTGATCCTATGCCCAGTGGAGGTTATGTCCAGACCAATGGTGAAGATTTAGCATTTGCTGAGGGCCACTTGCATGCTGGACAGTTTGAGATGTACTATAGGTATGGATGAAAAAGCACTCATGGTTTTGTTTGAGGTACAGACAGTAAAAATAAAACGTGACAACTGCTGCTAGATCCTAGAAGATGAACACCAACCTGTTCTCTGGAGTGAAAGGCTAGTTAGACATGAATTCCCAGGGAAGATAAGGGGTCAGATGGGAGTCAGAATCATCCAGCTATATGGGAAGCTGGAGAAGCAGGCTAATTTAGGGTGAACAGGGATGGCTTCCCTGTGAAGTTGCCATAAAAGACCCATAGACCATCTCATAGCATCTGACACTCCAGAGGCTCTCAATGCATGACATCTACCTCTACCTCTACCTCTACCTCTACCTCTACCTCTACATCTACACCCACACCTGCACCTACATCTATTTTTATGTCTGTATCTGCTTCTATAGCTCCATCTCTATATCCCTGTTTCCACATCTACATCCATCTATATCTATCCATATATACATGTATTTCCATATCTATCTTTATCTCTATCTGTCCATAAACACATCTACATCCACATCTGCCTATATCTACCTATATCTACATCTATATCTATATTTATAAAACTACATTAGTTGTTCAAGGAATGCTTGATGATGAAGTAAATAATTGGTTAATAAAATATTTGATTTTCAAAAGACCTTAAGATTGTGTCTCTGATCGTCTTCTCATGACCTCATTTTTTACCCCACAACCCAGCACAGTACAGAGACCACCTCAGCTCTGGGTGGTACATCCAGGGAGGATGACATTGCACTTCTCAGATAGTCCACAGTTTTTGTGGCAGTTTGAGATTATTTTATGAATCCCAAAAAGAGTAATATCATGTTTGTAAACTAATATATTCCTCTGGGTGTGATACCCTTTGATTGCATTAAATTCAGCTGTGGGGCCTTTTATTAGCTTACTTGATAAGATTGCTTTAGGGCTTTTGATTGGGCTTCGTCACTGAGGCGTGACTCATGTTGAGTTTCTGCCCCCTTGCTGGGTCTGATATAAACAGAAACACAGAGAAAGAATCACTCAGACACACACAGGAAGAGAGAGCTCTGCCGTTCTTGATCCTGCTATGTGACAGAAAAGAGAAGGCTCAAAGAGCAGAGGCCCCAGGGAGAGATGAGTTATTTTGCCTGATAGTTCACAGCTGAAATTGGGAAGAGAGAGGAACAGCTGAGACTGATATAGGAGGCCTGGAAAGAAACAAGCCCTGTGTCAGGAGAGAGGACTGCAGGTTCACTTAAGCATGAAACCCCAAGAAGCTGCACCCACAGAGCAGCTCAAAGGGGAAGGGTGAGCTCAGAGGCAAAGAGACAGATATGTACCTGGGCAGAGATGGGCGGCCATCTTGCTTCCCCATGTGGCAACATGCCAGGATCAACAGTAGCTGACTTTGGTGAGAAAGCACCTCTGAGAGTGCCTCAGTTTGGACTTTTTCAATGGCCTTTGAATTCAAATCCTTTACTCCAAATAAATCCCTTTATAAAAGCCAACAGATTTCTGGTACTTTGCATCAGCAGCCCTTTGGCAAACTAAGATAGTTGTCTACCCAGGTATATGCTTTTTCTTACTTTTTTTTTTTCCTTTTTAGTACAGCCTGCATAGGGATGAAATAAACATTTATCACCTTTCCTAATGTGATAAAAAACGATGTGCTTTATATGTTCACAAGGTGGATTAGATTGAAGTCAAGAAGAGATGAAGCAGACAATAGCATAATACACAAGCAATATAATCACTATGAAAAATGCAATCTTTTTATTTCCTTTTCGAAACTTAGGTGCTATCTTTTAAAAAAATTGCTTGAATAGGGAAAACAAACTTATTAAAATGCTTAAGGTCTAACTTACCAGACTATCATTAATCAGCAGAATCCTTCTTATCTGTAGTCCACACCACAATCTCATCTTGGCATGAAATATAGTACTTCTGAATAGAATAAATATGATAATGATGGCCAATTGATTTCTCTGCCACCTGCCCATCTCCACCCTTGGCACTCCCTATTGTGGATTAGTCATGTCCCCCACAAAAGGCAAGTTCAGGTCCCAGTGCCTGGTCCTATTTGTAAATAGGAAGAGGTTATTGGTTAAGGGTAGCCCATGTTGAATGAGGTTTGGCCTCGCTCCAATCTGGCTGAAGTCCTTAGAAACATAGGACACTGGACACAGAAAGAGAAGCCACAAGGCGCAGCCAGAATTTGGAAGTCAATGGAACTCAGAGGAGAAAGAAGATGCCGCCATGTGCATTGCCATGTGATGGAAAAGCCAAGGAACCCCAGAGACTGCCAAACTGCCAGCCTGCCAGAAGATATAGATACAAGGAGGAAGCAAGCCTTCTAACCTATTAAACTGTGAGCCAATAATTCCTGTTCTTAAGTTGACCCATTGCATGATTTATTTGTTTTAGCAACCAGGAAACTAAGACACTTACCTTGGCCAGGCTTGGCTGAGGGAGCCCTATGACATCCTTCTCTTCCCATCTCTTAAGAAGCCCTCTGTCTCACCCTGAAAAGGGGTTTAAATGACCACTGAATTATAAATGGATGTGACTTCTTATACAACAAGATGCCTTCTTCCACAATCAGCTATTCAGCATCACGCATGAGATAAAATGGATTTACTCTCTCTTTCCTATTCTTTATCTTTATTATGTCACTTGAAATGTGAAACATTTCTCTCCCTTTTGAGTACTACCTGTGCTTCCTTTTAATCTCGATTGATTTCCCTCTACACTCTCACCTCAGAGATTTTCAGAAAGTGATGACACGATCAGAGATTTGGGAATGAATGTAAATGTCTCCAATCTGTTGAAATCTTGTTCTCAAACGTAGAGCTAGAGAGAAAGGAACGTATTTGAAATGTTCCTAGGTGATGAAATTAGAGTGACAGTCTGATTTCTACCCCATGGGAGGTTTCTTCCATAGTGCTTCAGTTATTTATGACAATAACATGAAATTTAATGGACATTAGAGAGAATGGTGATCCTGTTTTGTCTCAACAAAATATAAGTTGATATATCCAGAGATTTTTTTTAAAAAACTTTAAAAAATACATACATTTTACTCTCTAAACTTCCATGTTGGATACAAGCCTTCCTCCTATGGCCCCTCCATAGCTCTCCCCAGATTGAACTACATGTCTCACTGTCAAAGGCAGAATTCTCTAGAGGAGCCATGCTGCCTTCAGACCGAGGCAGCCCTCTCCAGTTATACCCGAGCCCCCAAAACCTCTATTTTGACACCAGCTCCAGGTCACAGTGAGCAGACTTTCTGCTCAACCCCTGCAGGTTTTTACCTTTTCTAGCTTCGTTATTTTCTGCTCTTGTGGAATTGTTTTCTCACACGAAGGGAAGATCTGGGCTGATCCCTCAAAGGATTTCAGCCTCCTAGGTTTTCTGTCTTTATTATTGATGTGAAGGATCAGAGCAGAGTTTGCGGGAATTCAGAACATGTAAGAGAACAGAATTTCAGGATGTAAGATGATTGCATTTTCTCTTAGAAACAGATAGCCATCAAGAGTCTCAGAGAATAATTTAAAATCACAAAACAAAAACCAGCTCTTTTAATCCAAGGGGAAAAACACAACCTTAAACTCAGGGTTGTTTTTTTTTTTTAAAGCGTCTTTCAGTTTTATGAAGTAGAAGATTGAAGAAGATCATGGGAAGGAAGGGGAGAAAAAAGCTAACACTGAGCCTTATTATTATTTAGTAGATTTTTGCCAGATATGGCCTATTTTCAAAGGATACACATATCCTAGGAGTGTTTCTGTAATATTTACTTTTCAGCAGCACTAAAAAATATAAAACAGCAAACTCATTCTTTATCTGGAAAATAAATTTGGCAAAAAGGAAGACGTCATGGATTTGATATTTTTTAAATATTTTGTTTAAATATCCAATAGCGAAGAAAGTTCCAGGCAATTAAAATGGGCACATTTACATTTTAAGAATATTTTTGCTCTAATTTCAAACCAACCAGGGAAAGCAGGAATCCAAACAGTCTGACAAGCACATTGAAAGCATATTAGAAAGTGAATTGACTAAGCATCAGCCGGTACACACTGTTTTTCACCCTGAAGGGAGAGAAGGTGAGTCTCCCTATGTCACAATGGCATCGTGATATTTATATTGAATTCCAAAATAAGTGTACACTCATTAAATATTTCTAAAGAAAATAAATGCATTTCAGGGAAACTTTTTAAAATAACCAAGCCAGGATAAACCCTGAGGCATCCAGTTGTTAAGATTTTGAGTCGTTGGAGAGGGGGCCTGGGCTGGAGGAGGAAGACCTCCCAGGCTGGCTGTGGATGATTTCCACTGATCGATGGCTAATAGTGAGGGTGATGAGTTGGTAGGGGATTGGAGCCTAGAGTTTTCACTGCGGCAGCCAAGGCAGCTAGGAGGCATGTGGAGGCATTTGGGGCAGAGCCCATTTATCCACCAATGCAGAAATGTATTGTATACAAAAATATTTTGACAAGCAGTTTGGATGCCCTGTTGGGTCCTGGTCCTGGCTGAGTATCTGCCCAGGAAATCAGTTCTGTTGCCCCAGAAAAAGGGCCGGAGAGATGGAAACAAATAAAATTCAACTGATGTGCTGAAGTTGAGGGGCAGGATCCATTCTTCCAAGAAAATAATCACCAGATTGGAAACAGAGAAAGAAATCTCACTGCCACTGATAGCAAACTGGAAAGCCAGAAGATGGCAGAGGCACAGCGGCCTGTGGATGTCAGGAAGACATCCCAGCTCTCAGCAGGAGGTGTCCAATTTCTGGCTGGGGACAGTGGCTGGCCAATCACTCCTTTTGTCAGAGACTCTCTTAAATTGGGGGTAACTTAGCAGGTAGGTGAAACACAAGAGAGGAGCTGCCCAAAGCTTGGAGGAAGAAGGTACTCACAGAACAATTATTCTCCAAAGCCTTTTACCCTTGTTCTGTTAGGTAGGGGAGTATAGGAAAGGTTAACTTCACATGCAGTTTTCCTCCTCATACCTAAGCAAGCATCTTCTCCCCATGCACTTTTGACAATTGTGTTATCCAGTATAATAACCACTAGCCTGAGATGGTGTTTTAGTTTACTTGGCTGCTTCAGCAGATACCATGCAATGAATTGGCTAAAATAATGGGAATTTATTAGCACACGTTTTTGAGGCTGAGAGAAGGTCAAAATCAAGGCAACATTAAGACGATGTTTTCTTCCCGAGGACAGTGGCATTCCGGGGCTGGCTGCCAGTGATCCTTGGTCCTGGGCTCCTCTGTCACATGACAAGGCACTGCACGTGGTGGCATCTCCTGGCCTCTCTCTTCTCTTCAGCTTTTTGCCTCTGAAGCCTTTCTGTCTGTCTGTCTGAATTTCATTCTTCTTATAAAAGACTCTGATAATAAGGTGAAGACCCATCCTGATTAGGTGGGGCTATACCTTAACCGAAGGAACCTCAACAAAACGCCCTACATACAATGGGTTCCTGCCCTCAAGAATGGATTAAATTTAAGAAGGTGTTTTTCTGGAGTACATATTTCCAAACCTCTGCAGATGGTAATTTGTATTAAATTAATTAAGATTAGGTACCATTAAAAATTCAGTTCCCCAGTCACACTAGCCACATTTCAAGTACTCAGTAATCACGAGTGGACAAGATCTACTGTATTAGACAGCAGAGACAAATATTCCCACCCTCTAGAAAGGTCTATTGCATGGCACTTTCCGAGAACATATTATAACAACATGGTGTCTCTTGTTGGTCCCAGAACTTTAATAAAAGTTCCCTCCTTCCACCTACTTCCACCAAGAGGAGGAGTTCTGAGGACCACCAAACACACCCTTAGAAGACTTTGGTTCAAAGCAATGGAAGAACATACTGAAAACTCTGTCTTCAAATCAAAGCACACAGAAGTGATACAACAGTTATAAAATAATAATTTGTACTCCAATACAAGGAAAGTCTCTACAGGCCAGAAAAAAGAGACTCCTGGCTTCTCTGACAGGAGGTGTTTCAAGATGCAATTTCAAAATCTGGGGACTTCTGGAAATTTAGGGACAAGGAACAAACAGTAATTGTTAGCTATTGAGAAAGGTGCATGAGAAGACAACAGAGCAGTAAAATGGGCGAAGCATTCCACATAGTCCTCGCTCTGCTAAGGGATGTCATGGGACTGATTTTCCCAGGTCAAGGATAATATCTCCTCCTGTTAAGGGGTTTGTAGGTGAAACCTAACATCCATTGCCCCTTGTGCTTTCTTAACAGAATGCCATTTATTTATTTATTTATTTGTTTATTTAATTAATTTATTTATTTTTAGGTCACAGCATGACCAACACCAGAATATGAAACGATTGTATACCATCATTCATAACATCTTCGCTCTCCTTTGTCAAATAGTCCCATTTTTTTCTGAGTCTCTCTTGCAGCCAGGATTGGTTGCTCTGATCAATACTATGAATGGGAAATTCAGCTGTTGCAGAGAGGGACAGACAGTTACTGTTCTGGGAAAATGAGTGCTTGTAAAATGTTCAGAAAGAAGAGGAGCATTTACCGTGCTACTTTCTATGTGATGTCTGGAAGATCAGCAGCCGTTATGTGATCATGAGGTCACAAATGTTAGGGGTAAAAGTACCTATCATAAGAATACAATAGAAAGATAGAATCTCTTAGTATTTGGCATTTTTGAGAAGCTGAATCAATATCAGGTAACATCAACATTGCTACTTATGTTAGAAAAATAAGGTCCTATTTTTTGAAGTTGCTGTTGGACAGCATTCTTGAAATATTGTTATTCATAACTGTTATTTTAATGACAACATTTGAATGAGACATTTCCTGTCCACCCTAATTATTTTAGCACCCCACCCCAGCACTCCCTATTCCCCTTCCTTACTTTTTCCCCCTGGCCTTTCTATAGCATACTATATATTATACTTATTTGTTTATTACTGCTCTCATCCACTAGAATGTAAGCTCCAGGAGGACAAGATTTTTGTTTTATGTGTCCTCAGTGCCCATAACATAGTAGGCACTCAATAAATATTTGCTGCATAAATGAATGAATATACTTTACTAATTGCATTAATAAATGTTTGTAACAAGATAAAAGAATTTGGTTGACATCCTAGTGTAAGTATCTCTAGTGGCTGGGCAAATCATCCAAATTGATTTATAGAAATTTAAAGCTGAAACAGAAATTAGATGTTATGTATTTCTTCTCCATATTTCCATATGGGACAACTGAGGTCAAGAGAAATGATAACTTGTCAGTGTTCATATTCATACTCTGTAGCATAACTCCACTTCTTCTGATTCCAAATAGAACACTATTATTATGTTTAATCATTTGTTTTCTTTAGTATTAATAGCTTGCAGACTATTTGAATTTATATACTAATAGCTTTTACCTTTGGCAATCATCAATATTCATCCACTTTTAAACTAAAAAATGTCAATTTCATTTGACTCATACTTATATTGTATGGTATAGTAACTTTATTTTTTACTAATATTTTGAAAATATTTTGCATAAAATCTACACCCTCAATTATTTGTTTCTATTGTATTTAACTTATATGAAAGTTGTCTCTATTATTTAATAAACAGGATTATCCTTAAAATATATAAATCAAAATTTTAATAAATAATTTAAAATGATGGCTTGAGGAATAAATTACTTCTCTTGGTGAAGAAATTAGATTTAGGGTTTGTTTTCACCTCCCACTAATTAAAGGTCTGTAGAGCTTTTTCGATTTCAATTCCAAAATAACAATATCTTAAAAATTCTGTAATTCTATAAGAAAGTGTCCAAGCCATCAAAAATTAACAACATGGCTTAAATATGTTTTCTGTTTTTAATTCTCAAGAACATTTAATTTTCCAAGCCTTTGAGCCATAATTATTTAATTTTATTCAAGGATACTAATTAAGCCAAGTGGGAGGGGCGATCTGAAGCTTTGGTATATATTTTAATTTTATCCAAGGAAAGTATTGATTAGTGCTCTGCACTGACATTATTCACTTTATCCAGTGATACTGATATTTAAAGTACTTACTAAGCTGTACAGGATTCCATTTCATAAGTTCAATTTTTACAGGCATAATGCATTTAGATTTACTAGACCAGATTCTTCCACAGATACAGCACAATCTCGCCTGAGGAAATGGCAGAAATAGATGGGGTGGAGAAGTCAATCAAGTGAAATGAGCCATGAAAGAAACAATTGATCATACTGTTTGACTTATTTGATTTAAAATAAACTCAAAGCTTAGCTGCTCCTGGTCACATTTATAAGCAAGTTCCTTATTCCCTTTCCAACTTGGGAAAACATGCGCGCGGGGTTTATTCGGAGGAAGTAACCGCAAAGCGAGGGACACCTGTTCCTTGACTAAGGGCGCGGTCAGCAGGAGGGGATCCGGCCGTTCTCGCTCCCTCTCACTCCTTCAGCCCCTCTTTCCACTCAACATGCGTTCTCCATACCTGGGTCTATTCTAGGCAAAGAGAAACTGGCAGGTGAATCATCAGGAGCTGTTGAAACAATAGCACTGACTGACTCG
>JAQZBX010007600.1:0-50110 GCA_029593785.1 Cabassous unicinctus | reverse complement strand
GAAAGAAAGCAGACCTTGTACAATTTTCCTTTTCATTCATTAGTGAAGTTGACATAGGGGAATATATGTGTAGAAAGTTTTCCTACTATCATTCTTTAAAAATATATCTGTAAAATCATTGTTTACAAACAAATTGCAATATTTATCTTGATAAAATGCCAACATTTTTAATGTATATGACAGGCATAAGCTATAAACCTTTAATCATAAAAGAGAATGCCTCCTACCAATGAGAGAAAACTAGCTGCTCTGAAATATTTTTATGTTGAATCATTTTTCACTCCTAGCTTTAAACAAATAGTTATTCTTATCATAGAGTTAATCATTATCTTATTTTAGTAGTCCATCTTGAAACAAGAGTTTCCCTTACCTTATAGTTTCTAGTATATATTAGTGTCTGTCACCTCTTTTGGGAAAATGACACTTTGCAAAATATTTTTCAACATATGAGAAAAATTTAAATTGTGATACGTGGAAGTTATTGAAAATTTATTTAATGATATATCGACAAAGAGGATTACTGAATCTATACTGTAAAAGAAAAAATATCCACTGCAAGAATCTGTTCATTTGTCTTGTATGAGAAGAGGAAGGAAAAAAAAAACCAGAATACCAAAATATGAGATTTCCATGCTCACTGTATTTCACGATGCAAATTACTTGCAATTTCCAAATGCCAGTGTTACTTTTCAGGACAAATTTCACACAAAAGGAATTCAGTGATTATTCATCCAGTTTAATTAATTCAATTAAATAAGTCTGATGCTGTCAGGTGTTCTTTTAATAATTGAATCAACATGCAGATACATAATAAGCATAAAAGCGTTTCTATGGCTGCAGTTAATTTAGATCCAAAAGAATCTGCTGTTCCTCTACATTTGATATAGATTATTCTATAATATTTCAGTAATGGGTTGCACAAAGGCTGGCTTTTAATTCTTTGCTTTCTCGAATGTCTTTATATATAATGGTTTAAAACAGAAGGTGTTCAAGAGAGGGTGACCTTTTTTCCATTACCATGGTTCCTGTCATTAATGCATTATAATTTTCTTTAGAAGTCTGGAAAAATGTGTATGTGTGCAGTACGTAGCAGGTATGAATCAAAGCGTGTTAGTGAAAGTTTAGAATTGTCTGTTATTACTTTTAAAAAGGAAGAATTCATGGGATGCATTTTATTGTTCTCAATATATATTTATTTTTCTTACTAAAAACGATTAAACTATTTTTATCTATTGTTCTAATCAGAGTTAAAAATGTGGGTTTTATATTATAACAATCATCATCTTACTAATATTCTAAAAATAATATGTACCATAACTAAATTTAAATCAAAGAGGAAAGTGGTTCTTAATTTTGATTTTTGCATAAAGATAGCCTCATATACAGCATCAAACTTTAAAAATATATTAATCATATGTAAAGAAAAAAGACTGGGTAAATGATTTACTTGGAGTTCTCAGCAGTGCTTGATGTCATAATTATTGTAAATATTAATTGCTGTGCTAAAAATGTAAGCAAGCCGATTTTGTATTAGATGAAAAATGAAAATAGACTGTGTACTGGTAAATAGATAATCATACAAAAGTAATTGGGGTTTTAAAACCCCAATCTATTCTGCCAGCATGAGCTCGTTTGCATGTTAATCACAAGAGTGATTTCCTACTTCACAAGGAAGTCCACACTCTTTCATAACCACTTTTAATTGCATTTAAAATGGTTCAGGTTTGTAACATTAGAAATGAAGGCGTATCTGTGTCAAATTAATAAAAATGTCCCTGAAAATCTTTATAGACTATAAATACTCAAATATTTTAAGGACTTCTATTTTTAATTAGAATATGTAGGGGCCCATTATATATTTTGAGTATTATTAAAATAGCATAGTTATGGCACAATGTGCCAATTTTAAAAGATAAATCCCTTAAAAATAGATTATTATATTTTTCAATTATATGGAATTTTCTCTAATTTTAATATGTAAATAATAACATTGAAACAATTCTGTTTTACAATAACATATGTGTTAACAATAACATAATGTAACATTAAAATTTTGTAGATTACTTTCTTTTTAATATTTTTATGATAAATTACTTCATTGGTGAATCTTCCTTAGAGGCACACAATTCTCAATATTAAATTTTTCCTGTCAATAAGCTTTTTGATAACAAAATTTCATGCTTAAAATAATTAACTGTTTTTGGCTATGAGTATCATTTTAATATTAACTAAAAAAATTTTATTACTAACAGTAAATAATTAAACTATCATTTAAAAAACATTATGGAATAAGATAATGTGTTAAATCAAAAAATTATTTTTAAACTTTTAAAAATCATTGATATCATATGTTTCCAGGACCAATCTAAATGATATTTTAGCATTCCTATCATGAAAATTTCTCTAACTTACTCTGTAATATGCAATGAGTAAATGTCAGAGTTAGGGCAAAATCATTTATTTGCAGAGCATAGGAAAGGATTGTATTTTCCTAGTAAGTCACAAAGATTACAGTCTGATCAATCACAAAGATATAAAAACTAAATTCTAGTCAAAATGTTTGCACACACATACATCTATATACATATTTGATGAAAAGTTTGATGACTAAAGAAAATGCACTCACAATTTAAAAGGGAGTATATTTGCTTTCATCACCAGGTGTTCTTTCTAATATAAATGACCAAGATGATGTTTCCATAACATAGCTTGAGGTGCTCTGGAGATTAAAACTACCAAAACAGATCTATTAAATTTTTCATGGATAGGGTCCATGAGGGATAATAAGCCAATATTTCTTGTCCCATATTCCAGATGTTTTACGTAATTCTGAATCTTTCTAAACTAAATCATACCTCTTCCAGAAAAAAAAATGCTATGGAGACTGAGATAAAAGGCAAAAGCTGTTGAAATGTTAATTTTGCTATCTGCTGTTGAGGTCTGCTACCTTTTTGTATTTTTTTCTTATTCTCAGTAGCTCAGTTCTGTTTTATGAATGTTATGGTATTTCAGTTTGAGGTTTAGAAACTAGGAGCATGACTTTGACTTAAAACATAGTGCCACATAGTATATGACAGTCTGCTAGATGAGCATAATCTTACTAATTCACTCTTATGACTTTGGTATATTAAGAATTATTTAAATATTGTTGTGATCATTAGCAATGTAATAATGAGTATAGACTTTTTTGCTTTTTGTGAGTTTTTAAAATCAGAAGGAAATGAAAATATATGAAAGAAAATGGTTGGCAGCCATTACTCTATTTCTTTCATCTGTTTCATTTTTCCTTTGTTGCCATAATCCCTTATTGTGGATCCAAGGCAGAACATTTCCTGAAGCTTTACTTTCTTTCAGAAGTAGCTGTGCTTAGGATGAGCAAGTTGCCATCTTCCCAAAATGATGGGCCTGTGAGAGATGTCTTGATTTTCCAGTAGCAAATCTTGACTTTGCTATAGATCATATTATAACTTTTAAAGCACTATGATTCTTTTTCTAAGCATATCACTATTTGTTTAACTGTGTTCATCTACAGATCTCTGTATTTAAAAAAGCATCCCTTTCTTCATTTTGAATGGATTGTGCTTTAATGTATCCGGTATAAGATGTTTTTAATAGCTATAATTCAAGATCAGTTATGCAAACAGCATTTACCAGATGGGAATCCTTATAATTTTTAATATTTTATGTAATAGGTGAATATAATTGAGTTTATGTTTCTGAAATAGTTTGTTTCTGCCTCACATCTACAGGTTTGATTTTTTTCAGCAGGTTATTCACCACATTGGTCACTTAAATCTAAATAGGAAGTAGGTGTTAATCTCTACTCAATTCAGTCTTCTTTCACCTCCCAATACCCTTTAAGTAAAACCATTTAAACTCAATGATTTCATTAAAGAAATATTAGAAAAACAATTTTTTACTTGTATTAGGACATTGGAAGAACTATTAAGCCTTTAAGACTTTGTTTTTCCTTTTGTGAAACTCAACATTGCAATGATTTCTTCTGATCTCAAAAAGACACTATGTAATTGCTTGGTCTCACTTGAAGGTGGTTCTCTCAACAAGTTGGAGACTGAGTAACATGTATTATGATGGTATCTGTGAGATGCTATGTTATCTAGAACAAGTGTGATTTCATAATCAACATGTACAGACACACTAAGGAACATATAGAAATTAAGAGCCATTATTGTGTAGTGATGAGAGAAAAAAATGTGCCAAAATGGATACTAGGTGTATTTTCCTTGATGACTTTTGTATCACTCAAATGAATGTTTACCATATGTTCTGCTTAATTTTGGACTTCAAATTCAGGTTATAAATTTTTTGTTCAAACTTGCTCTCATGGGTTGATATTTACAATCTTGGGAAAATAATTCTTCCAAGTGCCTCATATGCTTTCATAAAATAAAAGACTTAGAAGGCTACTCTGACCGCTGTGGTTACTCTGACCCCTGTAGTGTGATTCTTTAGTTGTTGGCATTTGTTGAGATTACTTCTCGAAGTTTATAGTTGCAAAAGTTGATTTTTGTCACATTATTTTTTAAATTAATATTTTAACCCCTTGTGTTTAAACCTTACTATGTTGCAACACCACCCTACAGAACCTTCTGCAGTTTTAACTTTTCCTTGTAAAAATTGATAAAACCATATGATTATCAGGGATCTCTTGAACATTCTGTGTTTTGGATAGATTATCTTGTTTCATTAAATATTTTAATTTTAATTACACTCCTCTATTTAAAATCAAAGTATACTTAAAGATAGGCTAAGTTCTTCCTGTACTGTGGTTAAACTATCTTTTTTTAAATTTCTTCTGGAGATTGAGAAAGTAAGTCAAAGAAAGTTACATCTTTTATACTTATTTATCTGGAAAGCATGAACAGTATACTTATGTTACATAATAACACACAACAATTGAATTATAATAGTTTGGTATTCATGTATCCTTTCTTCTTCATCAAATCAATGTCAGGATCATTAGAACTATCATATATTTAGCAGCAGCCAAGGATGAAGTTGAAAATCAGAACATGATTTAAAATATGCCTAAACCCAATGTGTGCTACCTCATTAAATCAATATCTTTAATGAGTATCATCAAGTATAGCTCCTGGAAGGTAGCAAAAACATGTTTGGAAACAAACATAAAGCATTAAATAAATAGAGATATATAGGAAGAACTTTAATAGGGTAAAGATAGATAGATGAATAGACATCTCCAGATTTGTTAAAACAAACAACCAAACAATGTTGTAAGGAGGAGAATTTCCTTCCTATGAGCATCAAATTTATTTTAAAATAATTTATTGTTTAAAAAAATCACACAGAATCACACTAGTAGGTATTAATGATCTCTAACAACTAGTTGCAATAATCATAAATAATCATCCAACTATCTATCAGTTAAATTCCCTTCCTCTGTCCATTACAGAGGAGGTCTTTTTTTAATATTATTTTCTAAGTCTCTCTCTCTTTTTTTTCTTTCTAACTTAAAGAACTAAAAAGAAATGCTCACTTCCTCATTAGTTTGCTAGGCCATTTTTCAGGAATCTTTTCCCATTCTTCACCTTTATGGTTTATACTGACTGGATCAGCTGCCAGGTCAACACTACATTTTATAGTTTGCTCATAAACGTAGCCACCTGGCAGTAGTTTTGACTGCTCAAAGGAATCACTGCCAAAGTCTATTAGATTCTTATGACTAGTTTGGAAGCTGATTATCAGGAATTTAGGGTTCTATGCTTGTCCTGGGACTTAACCTCCTTTAAGCTTCATTTTGCACTTTGATAAAATGTATAACTAAGTCCCCTGAGGCTATAAGATTCCCTGCCAAAGGCTTTACAAAAGTGCAAGGTGTTACTGCTCATTGATTCACAAAGTTATTGCTTTTACATGAGTAACATTAGAGGCCCAAATTGAACTTGGAAATACTAACAACAAACTTTCATTTTGATAGTCCATTTATTCTCTGAAATTCAAATCAATGACAAGAAAACATATAACCTTCAATAGTTTTCAGTGGAAATTTTTGTGCAAGCCAATACAAAGTGACCTAAATCTCCAAAATTGTCTGGATCCAAAATATTATGGATTCTATTTATATAATATGGTAGCCTTTAAATAATTTTGCTTTAATAGCTAATGGTAAAATTTTGCTCAAAATAGTTTTAGTTCTAAGCTATTAATTTATTCTAAGCCTGTTATATTTTAATTCTTTGAATGTAGTCTTTCCTAACCAGCTGATCTTTTCATTTTTTAACTTAGTCACTTATTATAACATATATAAATATATTAATTTAAAAACTTAGAAAATACTTTTGATAAATACCTGCAAGCTAGATAAATACTTAGAAGTTAATTACTAGTCATATGACACCCATTTTTAAAGCTTCTAATAACTATTGCAAAATTGGTCTCAAAAATTTTCCCACTCATAGAGCTCGATTGATACATGAAACTTGAAAGTGTATCTGTTTGACCTCAAAATTACTTCCCGCCCACATTGGTTATTCCAGTTAAAAGCTTATCCTCTCAAGAGTTACAAATCTGTATTCTCAGTTCCTCTCCTCTATCCAATCATTGAAGATAAATTTTAGGGAAATTTCAAAAAAACAGTTTCTACAATGATTAATGATAATGAACTCTGTAATGTTAATATCTGATTAATTTTAACTTCTTATATCTTACTATTTTATTTTTTAAAGTTTACTCTATTTCTATACTCTTTACAGAAGAAAATGCCCAAAAATATAAAATGCCCAAAATACTGACTACTGAATTTTAATGATAGAGCTTATCTTAAAGAAAACTTATCAAATATTGCCTTTGGGATTAGCACAGTGGTGGTGGTTGTTTCAAAGGTCATCATCAGAGTTAAGTATTATCTATATGCCCTCCATTTGTGTAGTTCTTTGTGGTTTAGCAAGAACTTTCCCATAAATATAACACATTTTATTTTCACAGAAATTTTTGAGAGATTCCCCTACTTCTACCTTCTTCTTTGCCATCATCTGCATGTTATTGGTGAAACTGACTCAGAAAAGCAAAGAAACTTGCTTAATTAACCTAGCTAGTAAGGAGCAGGATTAAGAATGAACTTAATTCATTCTCATTCTAAGTCCAGTGCAGTTTTATTTTTCTCTGTATTGCTGCTCATTTATATGCCAACAAATAGGTGAAAAAAGGAGGGATATAAAATAAGTAGGTGAATAAAGGGAGGAAAAGAGAATTAGATAGTGTTAACATCATGTTATTAAATTCTATGCCTATAAGATTGTCCAATAAATGTTAAATAGAAAATGAAACCAAAAATGACTTATATCCTGTCACAATATTTATATCTACCAAATAACTCACTGTTGAAAAAATTGTTCTTGAATGAATGATGACATGTAATCTATAGGTCTACTTCTCTCATCTTATTGCCTTTGTGCAGGCTATTGCTTCTGTCTTGAATGTGCTTCCTCATGATATCTGGGCTACTAACACCTTTGCTCTTTCAAATATTTTCTCATATGTCACCTTCTTAATGCAACTACCTGACCTTTCTATTTAAAAATGCAAAAAGCCCTCCTTCCTTGGGTCTCTTGATTCATCTTACCTTGCTATAATCACTGCATTTATAACTGAACATACTAATTTACTCATTTATTATGTTTATTGCCTATCTTCCCCGCTAGAATGTAAACCTCACGAGGGTAGGGATTTTTGCATGTTTTTTAAAATTAATTAATTTTTTTTTGCATGTTCATTTTTTATTGTTTCTCTCCTCTTCTAGACTATAAGTTAATGATGCCAGAAATTTTTTGTCTATTTCACTCATTCCTATAGTCTACATGTCTAGAACAATACCTGACATGGGATTCCCAGCCAATATTTGTTTTATTAAGTTGAATGCTCTGCAGGGTGTAGTAATCAATATATAAGAAATATATAGTGATTCCCCAAGATTCTTACAATTTACTATCCATGTTAAATCTGTGATTTTTGGTTTCAGTTCTGTGATATTCTTACAAATATCTAAGTTCTTGACATGTAGCAGGAGAGGTGGGGTAGTAGGACAATCCTATGTCCATTTAAAAAAACTTCACAGATGAAACTGTGTTCTCCGTTCTGCATAAAGTGTGTTCCAAAGATTTAACAATAGCACAGCACTCTGAACAAGAAAAAACAATCCATGATTCCCCATTATATGCCAACACATAGGTTGGAAAGCACAGGATACTACCTTATGCTTCACTGGGACATTTCCATACCGTGTTAGTGTACTGTGCACTATTTCAGTTCATCAGTGTTCCAAATATAAGCCAGAGTTTAGTGCCAGGTGGTATGTCTGAGACATATAAAGATTTTATGGATAACAGATGCAAAGAAATGTAGGACTTTCTCAGATTTACTGGAGACATGTTTTCTTAAGAGATAGGTTCACAGAGTATTTATTCTGTTAATCGATGTTTAAGATAATGGAATTATTACCTAAATATAGCCCTTCCAAATTAACAATTGAATCCTTATGAACTAAATGTATACTGTTTACATTAAGACTTAAAATAAAGGTAAATAATCATTTGTTCAATGTCTTTTATATTGTTTTTATAAACAGGAAGAACAAAAAATGATGTTTAAACTTCTAAGTTATACATCTAGTGGACATATCACAAATTCAGGATCGTGTGCACAAGCACACTTCTTCATGTTGTGCATTCTCTTTTCACCACAGTTTCTCTTTTTATTATTTAAAAATCTACTCTGTTTATAAAAAGAATATATTTTAAAATAATCATTTAAAGGAAGAAATGGATTGCAAGTAAAAATATTTAAAGTTGCTTTACTTTAGATTGAAGAGAATTTGTTGTGACAGGAAATATAAAACAATGCCTTTTAATTTCTTCTTTCACAAACAGGAATAATAAAAAAATACTGGTTTTTGCTCCAGTTTTCATTTGAAAGAATATGTTGCAATACTATTGTTGTTGAATTGTAGTTTTCTTAAAATATTTCAATAAATAAACAATAGTTAAGTTGGATGTGTTCCAAATAAAACATTATTTTTAAATTGTGTGGACTGGTGACAGTCTATAAGGAAGCAGATTTCATATGTGGCATTAGGGAAATCATTTTATTATTTTGATAGTTGTATGGTATGGTGAATAATCTTGTAATGTACCAATATATATGAAGTTACTTACTGTTGTGCTATAGCCAGATTGTGATTATTTAATCTGCAAATGCTTAAATTAAAACTTCTTTCAAGATAGTGGCTAACAGTTGTTTTCAAAGCAAATGCTAAGTCTGAGAAGGCATTCCTTAAAACTTTGTTTCTTTCTTTTCTGGCAGTAAGAACTTGATTTGTGTTCATGTCCTGAGTTTCTTTTAATGTTCCTAGGATGGCTGTTGAAATCTATACCTTATATGATCTCATTGCTGCCTGCGTTTCATTAATGACTGATTCTGTTTAGGGCTTGGGGAATAAAATATTTTTCATATGACACTACCCAAAATGAGTACAGTACACCAGCTGCAAAAACCGCAGAACATCTGATTTTGTGGCTTTTCAGGGTGTGAAAAGTTCAATTGCTTAAAGTAAAGTTTATATATGTATTATACCATATGGAAGTGGGACTACTGTAGACTTAAGACAAATGTTGAAAATATTATATTCTCATCAGTAGCCTTGTTCGAAATAAAGATGAATAATCTACTTAATGAAAACAGTCTGGTGCTTCATTTGGCCTAGAATGACAATGTACCTTTTTAATATTTCACTGCATAATTACAGTTTTTATAGCTATTATCACAAATATCAACTGGCAGTTGATTCACTAAGAAAGAGAAAGAAATGACCAGCCATAGGTATATAATAAAATGTTTTATGAGTTTTAGCTACCTTATGGTTATATAGTGTTCCTATGATGAAATTTTAAACAATTGTAATAATATAGACAATCATAACTATTTTAAATATAAAATTTTGTTTTAGTTAAAAATAATTAACTTGATCTACAGTAATTTTAAATCAATTAATTCACAGGCAGTATAACAGAAAATAAAATAAAATTTTTAAATAAATAAGAAGACTTAAATATGCCCTGTGTCTTGGTGTAACTGTGTTCTTGCTTTGATAATGACCATTAAAACCAAGTAATAATATCTTACAAATGTTGATTTTTAGAAAGTTTCATTGAGATGACCCTTACCCATAAATAATTTATACATAACCAAAATTATAGATATTTTTCTGGGTGTGTCTAATAGGCTTTCCTTGAAGAAAATATTAATTTTTGTATATGTATGTGTATATAAATATATACACACATATATACATATGTATATATATACATATATACACACATATACACATATGTATGTTTATGTATGTTGTTTATGGGAGAGAGGAATAGGGTAAGACACATTCACATTCATTATTTGCATTCTATATTTTATTTGATAGATTTTCTGTGCCAGTTTATGGCTAATGTTGGGCAATTATTGGTCTCAGAAAAAAGCTCTTGATGCCACAACTTTTCTACTGCATCATTATTTCAACATTGAAATTTGGCATTCAGACATATAAGGTTGTATCAAAAGGATGTCTTAGAAAATTCCCCCAAATAATAGGCATCTATTTTTGGAAAATATCTGACAAATTTATTATAAAATTGTTTTGTGCAGATAATCAAGATATAAGATTTCTAAAATAAACTGTGTCAGTTGTTGTAGCACTGATTTCTGGAGTCAAGCATGGTAAAGTAAGTTGGTAGAAGAGGTATATGAGCAATAATGGTGTTTATTGAATGGCAGATTGTATGTGATTTATCAGAAATTATCTGTAATTATCTAATAGACTATCATGATTTTCTTGATATCCAAGTACTATTTGGTTAATATAAAATAAACAGAATGTTTATGCAATCATTTTAAAATCTTGCTATATAAGAAGATGAATTTTGAGAGAAGAAATGGTGGGAAATAAACCATAATTTTAAAGACACTCTAAACTATACAAACAATAAAAGAGAAACTTGCAAGTGGAAAATATAATCCATTTCAAAACCCAAACACTTCTAGATTATCTGACTATATAAAAACTCCTTTACACTCCTTATTTGTATTTCTTTGTTAATACAGAAAAGAGTCCTAAAATATCCATTGTATTGGAGAAGCATATGGTTGATGTGCAAGAACTTTATAGCAAGAATTGTTAAGGATGTCTAATTAAATTTAGCAACATTGGAAAACCAAAAGCTTTAAATAATGAGAGTTTAAACATTAGATGCCAGAGCCCTGCTGGGAAGATGGAGAATTAGAGAGACAGAGGGATCACTTCTCTTCCAGAAAAATAGCTAGAGGGAACGGATGAGGCTCAAACAGTTGATTGCCTGCTTCTCACAGGGGAGGTCCCAGGTTCAGCTCCCAGTGCCTCCTAAAAATAAAAAAAATAAAAAAAACCAACAAATAGCAAGCAAACAAACATAAAAACCAACTCAGGGGAGTTGATGTGGCTCAGTGGTTGAGTGCTGGCTTCCTACATACAAGGTCCCAGATTCAATTCCCAGTCCTGGTACGTCAAAAAAATAAAAAATAAAATAAAATAAAATAAATAACTAAGCTAGAGGAAAGGCAGAGACTGCCTGGAATGCTGTTCTGCAGTTTAGGATACCAGGGGAAGGATAGACACTACCCAGAAGAGAGAAGGGCAAAGGAAAGGAGTCTTGGCTAGCTGGAAAAATCCCATGACAGACATGAATATACATGGACAGGAAGCAGATTGTACTTCAATTAAATTAAATCCAAATAGACCTACATAAAAACACATAATATTCAGAATGCCAAATGCCAAAGATAAAGAGAAAGTTCTGAAAGGAACAAGGGAGAAGCAAATCATCACATACAAAGGACGTCCTGTAAGACTTAGTGCGGATTTCTCTTCAGAAACCATGGAAGTGAGAAGGCAGTGGTATGATGTAATTAAGGTACTGAAAGAGAAAAACTGCCAGCCAAGAATTCTTTATTGGGCAAAACTGTTTTTCAAATATGATGGTGAGTTTAAAATATTCACAGATAAGCAGAAACTGAGAATCCATAAACAAGAATCCAGCTCTGCAGGAAACACTAATGGAATTTTGCAGTCAGAAAAGAAAGGAGAAGAGAGAGGCTTGGAGGAGAATGTAGAAGTGAAGATTATTAGAAAGGGTAACCAAAAGGGTAAAAAGTTAAACAAAAATAAGATATGACATCTGAAAGCCAAAGGATAAAATGGTTGAAGTAAGTAATGCCTTTAACACTAATAACATTGAATGTTAATGGATTAAACTCCCCAATCAAAAGACTTAGGTGGGCAGAATGGATAAGAAAATATAAGCCATCTATATGCTATCTGCAGGAGATTTAGCTTATACCCAAGGATACAGATAGACTGAAAGTGAAAGGTTACAAAAAGATATTTCACACAAACAGTAACCAAAAGAAAGCAGGAGTAGCTATTCTAGTGTCAGACAAAACAGACTTTAAATGCAAAAAGAGTGATTAGAGATGCAGAAGGCATCACTTTATTGTATATTAATAAAGGGATAACCCACCAAGAAGGAGAAACAGTCATAAATATCTATGCACCTAACCAGGGTGCCCCAAAATACATGAGGCAAACTTTGGCAAAACTGAAAGAAGAAATAGACATCTCTACAATAATAGTTGGAGACTTCAACATGCCACTCACATCATTTGATAGAAAAACTAGAAAGAAGATAACAAGGAAACATAGAACATAAACTATATGATAAAGAGCTGGACCTGACAGACATACACAGATCATTGCACCCCAAATCAGCAAAATATACATTCTTATCAAGTGCTCATGGATCTTTTTCCAGGATAGACCACATGTTGGACCACAATACAGATCTCAATAGGTTTAAGAAGATTGAAATTGTACAAAACACCTTCTTTGATCACAGTGGAAAGATGCTGGAAATCAATAATAGGCAGGAAAGAGGAAAATTTGCAAATATATGGAGGCTAAACTACATAATACTAAACAATCAGAGGGTCAAAGAAGAAATTACAAGAGAAATTAGTAGATATCTCAAAATAAATAAAAATGAGAACACAACTTATGAAAACTTATGGGATACAGGGAAGACACTGCTGAGAGGGAAATTTATAGTTCTAAACACCTATATTAAAAAAGGAGAAAGAACTAAAACCAAAGACCTAACTGAACAACTGGAAAAACTAGAAAAAGAACAGCAAATCAGTTGCAAAGCAAGCAGAAAGAAATAACAAAAATGAGGGCATAAATAAATGAAATTGAGAACAGGAACAACAACAACAAAAATACAGAAAAATCAATAAAATAAAATAAAAAACTGGTTCTTTGAGAAGATTAATAAAATCGACAAACATTTAGCTAGACTAACAGAAAAAAAAGAAGATGCAAATAAGTAAAATCAGAAATGAAAGGGGGGACATTACAACTGACCCCACAGAAACAAAAAGGATCATAAGAGGATATTATGAGAAACTGTAAGAAAACAAATTAGATAACCTAGATGAAATGAGCAAGTTCCAAGAAATGCACAAACAATCTACATTACTCTACAAGAAATACAGGAACTCAGCAAAGCAATCACAGCTAACGTGATTGAGTCAGTCATTAAAAATCTTCCAATAAAGAAAAGTCTAGGATCAGATGGTTTCACAGGTGAATTTTACCAAACATTTTGAGAAGAATTAATACCATGTCTGTTTAAACTCTTCCATAACATTGAAAAGGAGGGAAAAATTACCCAACATATTTTATGGAGCCAACATCACCCTAATAGCAAAGCCAGATAAAGATACTACATGAAAAGAAAATTAAAGACCAATCTCTCTAATGAACATAGATGCAAAAATTCTCAGCAAAATGCTTGCAAATAGAATCCAACAGCCTAGTAAAACAATTATACACTATGATTAGGTGGGTTTTATTCCTGTTATGCAAGAATATTTCAACATAAAAACATTTAAGGTAATGTTTGAAGGAGAAAAAAAACACATGATCATCTCAATTGATGCAAACAAAGCATTTGACAAAACCCAGCATCCTTTCTTGATTAAAAAACATCTCAAAAGATAGGTATAGAAGGAAAGTTCCTCAACATAATAAAGAGCATATATGAAAACCCCACAGATGACATCATACTCAATGGGGAGAGGTTGAAAGCTTTCCCGTTCAGATCAGGAATAAGGCAAGGTTACCCACTGTCACCACTGTTATTTAACATTGTACTAGAAGTTCTAGCTAGAGCAATTAGGCAAGAAAAAGAAATAAAAGGCATTCAAATTTGAAAAGAGGAAGTAAAACTCTCACTAGTCACAGAGGACACAATCCTATATTTAGAAAATTCTGAAATAACTACAACAAAACTATTAGAACTAATAAATGAGTTCAGCAAAGTGGAAGGATACAAGATAAACATACAAAAATCAGTAGTGTTTTTATACAAAAGTAATGAGCAAGCTGAGGAGGAAATCAAGAAAAAAAATTCCATTCACAATAGCAACAAAAAGACTCAAATATCTAGGAATTAATTTAACCAGGAGTGTAAGGGATCTGTATTCAGAAAATTACATACTGCTAAAAGAAATCAAAGAAAACCTAAACAAATGGAAGGACATGCCATGTTCATGGATTGGGAGGTTAAATATCATGAAAATATCAATTCTACCCAAACTGAGTTATAAATTCAACTCAATACCAATCAAAATTCCAGCAGCCTACATTACAAAAATAGAAATGTCAATTACCAAATTTATTTGGAAGGGAAAAGGGTCCCAGATAGCCAAAAACATCCTAAAAAAGAAGAGTAAATTTGGAGGACTCATGTTTCCTGAACTTGAAGTGGATTATAAAGCTACAGTGGTCAAAACAGCATGTTATTGGCATAAAGATAGACACATTGATCAATGGAATTGAATTGAAAGTTCAGAAATAGACCCTCACCTCTATGGTCAACTGATTTTTTATAAACCTACCATGTCTGCTTTTCTGAGACAGAACAGTCTCTTCATGAAATGATGCTTGGAGACTGGATATCCATCACCAAAAGAATGAAAGAGAGCCCCTATCTCACTCCCTATACAAGAATCAACTCAAAATGTATAAAAGACCTACACATAAAAGCCAGGACCGTAAAACTCCTATAAGGTAATCTAGGGAAACATCTATAAGACCTTGTAGTAGATGGGAGTCTCTTAAACCTTACACCAAAGCACAAGCAACAAAAGAAAAAATAGATAAATGGAACCTACTCAAAATTCAACACTTATGTACCTCAAAGGACTTTGTGAAGAGAGTAAAAAGGCAGCCTACTCAATGGGAGAAAATATTTGGTAATCACACTTACAACAAGGGTCTAATATCCACAATATATAAAGTGATCCTACAACTCAACAATAAAAAGACAAATGACTCAAAAAAAATGGGCAAAAGATCTGAATAGACATTTTTCTAAAGAAGAAATACAAATGGATAATAAACACATGGAAAAATGTTCAACATCACTGGCTATTAGGAAAATGCAAATCAAAGCTTCAATAAGACATCATTTCACATCTAGTATAATAGCCACTATTGAAAAAAAAGAAAACAACAACAACAGAAAACTACAAACATTGGAGAGAATGTGGAGAGATAGGAACACTTATTCACTGTTGGTGGGAATGTAGAATGGTACAGCCACTTTGGAAGTCTGTTTGGTGGTTCCTAAGGAAGTTATAGATCTGCCATGTGACCTGGTAATACCATTACTTGGTATATACCCAGAGGAAATCAGAGCAGTGACACACAGAGACATCTGTATACCTATGTTCATAGCGACATTATTCACAATTGAGAAAAGATGGAAACAACCCAGGTGTCCATCAACTGACAAATAGATAAACGATCTGTGGTATATACACACAATAGAATATTATTCAGCTGTAAGAAGAAATGAAGTCATGAAGCATATGACAACAAGGATGAATCTGGAGGACATTATGTGGAGTGAAGCAAGCAGGCACAAAGGACAAATGTATGATTTCACTATTATGAGCTAAATATAATGAACAAAATCATGGAGTTAATAACTAGAATATGTCACCAGAGAATAGAATGTGATTAGAGAACAGAAAGCTGAGGTTTAATCTATGTAGAATTGGCAAAAAGTTGTTTGCAAATGTTTGTAAATGAATAGAAATAGTTAAAACATATCATAGGATTTATAATTAGTGGTGATAACATATGATAGTGGTTTATTTTATTTTTTATTTTTGCAGTAATGAAAATACCCTTATATTGATTGAAGTGATGAATGCACAACTCT
Source organism: Cabassous unicinctus (assembly GCA_029593785.1). Taxonomy (NCBI): domain Eukaryota; kingdom Metazoa; phylum Chordata; class Mammalia; order Cingulata; family Chlamyphoridae; genus Cabassous; species Cabassous unicinctus. The sequence continues at coordinate 33,761 of JAQZBX010007600.1, read as the reverse complement.
GTGATTTTACCACATGCCACTGACTGTACACTTTAGATAAATTGTATGGTTTATGAACAAAAAAAAATAATAGAGTTGGTTAGGGGAAAAACACCAAATGTAAAGTAAAAAAGAATAGATGCCAATGGCAGAAGTATGACTTTATTTTTTATGCTTAACACCTAAGTGCACCATTTTTTGCCCTTTTCTATTTTATACTTTATGTACTTTCCTGTATCTTCATTAACTGATATATTTTTTCTTTTCTATGTTTTTTCTCTCTCCTCATTTAAGGTTTTTTTTCCCCCCACTTTTCTTCTACTTAGTGCAACATTTTGTCCCCCAGATGTTTTAGTCATGCTTCCTTATGTAATTAAAAGTGACGGTTTCTTATATTCATTTCTTCACTCTATTTCTCTATGCATGCTTTTGAATGTCTGTCTGCTCAGAGACAGTTTGCTCCACTAGGAGATTTAGTAAGTCAAAACTAATTTGGGAATTTCTTACATTTCTTACATTCTGTTGCACAATTTGGTATTAGATGTTTCTGGTTCCTCTTGTAAAGCTTGGTCTTCCTGAAAGAACACTGGCGAGCTTTCTTACCTGTAAAATTAAGAGAATAAAATAGATCAAACTGAATTTCCTCATAGGCCTACAATTCTTTGAAGTATGTTTAGGTGTGGGGGCCAGCTGGGCTGGTATTTTCACCTTTGGGAGAGAAAAAGAAATCTTTTTCAAGAGACAACATGTGGCAGCACCCTACCCTGGTGCAGTATTCAGCCCCAAGTCGGAAAACTTTCCAAGCTTCCACTTATGGCTGTCCAACACCTTGTCTCGGTTTTCTCTGAGAGCCAAATGGTCTGAATGGCTTTATAATGGGGTCCAGAATAGTGTGGCAATATAAAAACCCAATATATTCTTTAATTTTCTAGCTGTGAACAATATTTAGAGATTCATAAGTATAGATCAGACAGGGTGGATATAAATTTCCAGAGAGGCACATTTTCTTCTGGTTTGAATAATGCATTTTACTATAAGATATTGTTATATAGGCAGTTTCGGACATTGTTCCCATCCCAACAATGCTTGTGGCCTTACTGTGTTTTTCTGTATTCCTTAAATGCATGGTAGGCCAACTGTAGATATCAAATGCATCTCTGTTATTTGAAGCAAATGGTAACTGACTTTTAGGAAACAAGCTATTTCACTAGAAGTTTTTCTAATGTATGAAAGCCTGTATTTTGATAGTAGGAATATATAGGATTAAAGTAATAAAATTCAAAGGATGAAGCATTAACAATTTCATGAGATAAGAACTGCTGTTATTCCCATTTTAGGGATGAGGAAGCTGAGGCTCAGAGGGGTTGAGTAAGGAGCCTGTAGTCACAGCCAGGGAATGATGATATAGGAAACCATACCAAAGCCTGTTCAGCCTTAACTTCTGTGCTAATTTTCCATTAAATAAAACAAATGCTTTCATCTTTTTTCATTTATTTGATTTTCCTTTTTGATTGCATAGTTTGAGTAGATGATATTTGAGAATCTCATGAAACTGTTTCTTAGTTTGTATTATTTAGAGCATGATATGATTTTACTTAAGATGTATTTTGATTGCTTTGTTTTCTTTACAAAAACGGGGTGTTAAGTTTTGTTTTGTTTTGTTTTTTTTGCTTTAGATCTTGCTCATGTATTAATTAGCATGTTTTATAGTCAGTTACATATGAAAATAAAAGAAATAACTTATGGAGATACATACTGGTATGGATGGGATTTATTAATTAAGTCAATTAGTATTTAAAATCCTAGGTTAATCTGATTTGTTACACTTATAATGTTTCTGAATCATAAAGTAATTGCATAATTATGAATTATACATTGATTAAAGTGATTTCAAAGTAGAACCATAGTTGGACTTGTGTCTCTTGAGTAAATACTGTGAAACAGAATTTCCCACTTATACATACAGAAAATGACTTTAAAATATCACTGGACCTATGTATAGCATTATATATTGAGAAACAAATAATACCTGACAATAAAAAAATTAGCCACACGTGAATATATGTTGATGAATAAGAGAGTCAATGGTCATCACCATCCTAAATTGATGTATTATATTTATGTTTTCTTTAAGCACCTTGTTGCTGATGGTATTTTTTTAATACTCTCGTTAAACAAATCCTTGCATTGTATGTAGTGTCATTTCAGGTGTACCACTAATGCCACTCAGAATGAAGCTGGTCATGGTTCCTTGATTAATGCCCATCTTGTGGAAGTCCCAGCTGCAGTTCAGGAGTCCTTCAATACATATTTACCTCTAGCTCCAGAGATCAGGGGCAAAAGGTTTCTGAAGGGACTCATGGAAAGTAATAAGCATACTTCTTGTGTTGACAGATACATCTCTTGTATAAACAGCCAGCATGGGTTATCCTGCCACAACTTATTTAACTGTTTTGAGAATATTCATACAAATCGTTCCCATGCTTCTTTATACAATAGTTGATATCCAGTGGTCCATGCCTGTTGCAATGAGATTTGAGCAATAAAATAAACTTGTATATTTATAAATATAAAATTAGTACTATTAGAATAAAGGACCGTTTACACCAGTGCTATTTTCCAGAAATTTATATAATACTAATGGTACATTTGTGGTTGGTACATCATATAGGTGAAAATTTACTGCCTGTATTGTCTACTTATACTTTTAGAAAAGAAGAAGAAAGCACTCTGTGTCTATATTAAGTAGTAGTCTTTGAATAGTGCTTTAAAGGCATAATGAAAATATTGGTGCTTGAGAAATCAAAAATACAACTCAATCCAATTTAAATTGCTTTTGCTTTCTTTTAAGTTTTATCAAATATGTTTACTCTTATCTGTCATCATAAAAAATAGGATATGAAGTAAGAATTCATTTCCCAAAATGGCACAATATAAAATTTAAATCTAGGTTCATAAGACAGAAATCACATTCTATATTTTATTATCTTACAATGTGTAGTAGACGTTAATGGCACAGATGGGTAAATCTATACCAGTGCTTTAAATACTTTTCCTTCATTGCTATGGAGGTGCTTGAAATTAATGTCATAATCAGACATATCAATTAGCAATATGGCAAAAAACATGGTTTCAAATAAAATTGAACAAGTTATTGCATCGTAGAACTATATTGTGTTACTCTAATGTCAGATGCAGGAAGACATTGTTCTGTATATGCTGGTTAGATGTCAGTCTTTGTTATTTCCATGTCCGAACAAGGTGAAATTTCAAGTACATTGATTTAGAAGGGGCATATTTGTTCCACGTTGGGCTTCAGGATCTTCACACAGTGACCGCTTCAGCCTGGTTTTAGAAATCTTATTAAGCCAGAAGGCAGCATCAATAGCAAAGGACAATGGTGTAAATTGCCCTGTATTTTAGTATTTCTAAATTTATATTTACATTGTTTTTGATGGGATACAGATTTTCAACCGGAAATTACAAAATCTCATTTGAATGATCAGAAATTAGATTCCTGAATTCTTTAAGCCACTAGATAAGGGGGGAGAAGAGTTTTTGTTACTACGTGTACTATATGCAATGAGGTCAGGGTTTGTAGAAATAATTAATCCCTTTCACATGGGTTAGTCTTCAGACTAGTCTTCAGAGATTCGATACCAGCTTCTCACCAGCTGAGTACAAAAATCAAGATTCAGGACCATTGTCCTTTAGCTCTCCAAAATACCTCAAACCTCAGCCTATCCTAGCATGGCAGTAACCTTATTTTCATTGCCAAAGACTGGTGCCTCTTATCAAGATTGCTGTTGGAAATCTTATCTCCCACCTCACGTATACATGATCTTCTCCCCCACAGCTCCTCTCTTTCACAAATGTTTTCTCATATATTCCCTCTTCTGTTGCCACGTGTTAATCCGTAGAGGAACCTTTTCTTTCTCAGGAGCTTTATCTATCACAGAGTTAGGGAGCAGGTTTAGTATCATCCTACGTTTCCAATCCAGCTCTCAGCTTTTTAAATTCCTCAATAAAAGGTGATATTCATACACTTCCAAGCATGATTCTGAACATACTAACTATAATGTCAACCCCTTTTCCATTGTGAAAGCATATTGGAATTTACATGAGAGTGGTGTCACTATGGAATAAAACAACATTTAATCCACTTTAATGTAAAATTCATCAGAAAACTTTGACACTTTCTCTAGTGGCACATTACTTTCTTTTGACTTCACAAGGGATCAGAATACTTCTGAAACTTCCTTTTAAAAAGTAAACTCTTATAGTAGAATAACAGTAAGTCTACTCTAGTTGTGATTCTAGCAATTGAAGAACTTCTATCATTGATGTGGATGCAGTGGTCACTGGAGGTTTGGAGGGGAGGGAGAGGGAAAAATAGTTGTAATATAGAGGCGTTTTTCAGAACTTGGGAATTGTCCTGAATAACATTGCAATGACAAATACAGGCCATTATATATCTTGTTATAACTTGTAAAATTGTGCTGGAGAGAATGTAAACTACAATGTAAACTATAATCCACACTTGGTGGCAATGCTCCAAAATGTGTCCATCAATTGTAACAAATGTACCACACTAATAAGGATGTTATCAATGTGGGAAAATGTGAGACGGGTAGGGAGCGGGGTATATGGGAATACCCTATATTTTTTATGTAACATTTATGTAATCTTAGTATCTTTTAAAAAAAATAAAAAAGTATTTAAAAAAAAATTAACTCCTTTTTATACAGCTCACTCCTTCTTTGAGTCTTAGGGCATTCAACTCTGCCACCTTCTACCCCTCCTCTCCACTGTCATCTACTAATATCTAGGACATTTCTCAAATTCATTGAACACTTTGGAATGTAGTCTTCTTCACCACACTGCATCTCACCATCACATTTTGGGATTTTTGAGTTCATGTGTATGAGCCATCTAGCACAATAACTTGATAGTCTCTTAACCTAGTCCATATTAGTGTCTTTATTTCTACCCTACTTTAACAATCTACTCCCGTTATCACCTCTTGTAACAGCATCACTACCCAAATCTTAGAATCTAGTATTCTACTTGCTGACCATTACCTTATCTGGTTAAACCTTACTACTACATATTCACTGGCCATGATTTTCTCCTTTTCTTTATTTCTATATTTCTTCCTGCACAATCCTGAATCAATTATTTTAACCACTCTTTGCCAATACCCTTGACTCCCTTTCTCATTATACCACTGCTACACCTGACTGGCAAAATCCCAACTACCAGGAGATGCTCACAAAGCCCATGCTTTCTCCCCTTTTCTTGCCCAACCTGTCAAGGGAAACAAATAAGCTTGTCTCTCCCTTTTTAAATAAGGTATCTCTGGATCTTTATTCCCTATAGATGTCATACCCTTCAAATCCAAGTTTCTAGGAAACATTTTCTTTTCCCAACTCTATATCATATGCTTGTTAAAAGAATGATTTGTCTTTGTGAATACCTGCTCAGTTGTTTTTAATCCATTAAAAAGTTCTAAAATCATACATGAAAATGTACAGATGACATTTTTAATAGTTTGTTTTAATATGAGATATTTTGAAAAGGTATAAGTTATGTAGGAAATATGTATAATCACAGCTTTGATGTATATAATTAAAGACAATTGAAATTATTTTTGTATGTGTAGATAAATGAGTATTGACAATGCTTTGCCTATCATTGTTTGCATTGTGAATTTTGATCTTTGGAGAAATGAGTGAGTCATCCATTTATAATTATTTTATATTACATGGCATACTTTAATACCTGTAACTAATATTCTAACTTTTCTTCTCTGTGTTTTAGAGTATTATACTTTTGTGGGGTTTTCTTGTTTTGTTTTATTTTGTTTTGTTTTGTCATAAAAACAGCCCTTCTCTCATTCTAGGATTTAGGGAAATAAAAATAATGGGCACTCTTTCAGGAACACACCAAGTTATTGGGAAACTGAGCATTTTCCTGACCTCTGTGAGCTCTTCTGTGGAGTCAGCAAGTACCAGGCCAGTTAGGCCTCCATAGGTGGTTCAGGTCTGAAATGAGATCAAACTTGACTTTTACTTTGATTTACCTGTCCCACAGGGAGGCTGGAGCTACTTTGGGCTTTTAGGCTTGGTGCCTGTTCTCTATAAAGGTACCAAAATATCTATTAACCATATGTGTTGTGTTTACCTTTGTTCTGGAGGAACAGAAATAAAGAATTCATTTTTTTAATAATACACTTAGGTCAGAAATCAAGTACAATAATTTCTCTGTAGGCTTTTTTTCTGTTTTCTATGGCTCAGATGAGACTCTTTTGGAGTGTAATGAAGGCTGCATTTTGGACCTGTATTTCAGTGGACTGAAACATGTCACAGAGCCAATTCTTATCCATGGCAAGTCATTTATATAGTTTTTAAAAATCACTAATCTTTGGTGTTGTAGATGAGCTGGGAGACAAATTTGACTTTGTGTATTTGTATGGAGCAAACGCTATAACCCATGGAAGGGGATGGTCAGGGCTAGTTAAGGAAAGACTTGAGTAGAATAGCTTCATATACCTGTAGGAGAGTGCACCTTTACCCTTAAAAAAATACCCATTGATGCTTCGTTCTCCCAGTGTCTTGGACTCCCTGCTTCTCTCATTTTGGCCATTACCTTTTCAACATGGATAAACATTTTGCTTACATTTTGGTACTTAAGATACCAGGATCTTAAAGTGATAGTTAACTCTGTTCAAACTACTTCTGCCCTCATTAGATGGACTTATTTCTTGCCATAATTTTTAATTAGTCAGACTCTCATTGTTGCTATCATTATCATCATCACTGTCATTAATTAACTAAGTACCTCCATTGAATTTTACAGGACTGCATTTTCCTTTAAGAAGTCCTACATTATATAAGAAAGCATCAGTACTCTCTCATAGTAATAAATAAACAAATAAATAAATACATCTTCTAATACTTGGAATAGCTTCCAGTTTCAGTTAAGTAACTGATTTTAATCTTACCACATACTTTGCATACTGTCAATTTTTTGTGCTATACAGATTGTCCTATTGACCAATCTGAGAAATAATTTCATGAAATGACTAATCATTTTATTATAAACTACGTGCTATAAAAGGCATACTGTTAATTCAGGGTCAGGCCAGATGGCAAAACAAGAAAGTACTCTCTATGTGACTGAACTTAAAAATATCCAATTGAGAAATTAAATGAGGACTCCAGGAAATAGCACCTCTAGGAAATATCTCCAGGAAGTAACACCTACTCAGTTAGAGGGTAAGGAATGATTGCCAGTTGCTATTAATGCAAGCATCACATGTGTAAATATTGGCAAGCTTGAAAGCGTGAGTTCAAAATCAAGGAGAGCTTTGTGAATACCACATGTTCCTGTAGATTTCCTAAATAATGTCAAAGAGAGTGGTAGAAAAACATTTTTTTCATTTCAACTAATCAAACAGATGCATCATTCTAATATTTTGTCAAAGCTAAATATTGATAACTATGTTTCAAAGCAATGACAGAACACCCCCTGACATATTTAAAGCACTTATTAAATTATATTTCATGACTGAATGAATAAATACCCAGCTAGAGTAGAGTAGAGAAACGGGGCTAGTTCATAGTAGTTATGCAAATATTGTTAAGTTTCTGATATTTATTTGTCTGGTGTGAGGAAGGGGTAATTTTATTGATGAAGAGCATATTTCAACCATTTTTCAATAGGAGGAAGAATCAGAGTTAAGAAGCCCAATTGCAACTCCAGAATTGCTTGGAAGAACAGATGTGCTATCTAGATTATTGCTCTTTATCTAACAACTTGATTAATCTTCTAAGTAAATGCCCCTCAGGTTTTTTTTTTCTTGGTCATTTGAAAACCCTGATAAAGCTTTAAGAATAGTCTCCCTTTCTTCCACTTTTTCACTCCCATTCTCCTCCCCTCTCTCCCTCCTCATACCCTTTCAGTGGAAAAGAAGAAAGAAGCATTTAGAATTGATTTTTACAAATAGCCATCATTTGACTGTTTGAGAAACAAGATTTAGGATAAACCCAATGCTATGGAGCCTTCATGACAACATGGAGTCACTAAATCAATCTACTCTCAAACCCATCCAAATATTTCTGAATTTCTTGTATGTGGGAATAAAGTTCCTTCTTCCTAAAGCCAACAAATTAGATTTTCTGATACTTACAGCCAAAAATATCCTAAGTAACACAATATTTAGACCCAAAGTTGGATAGTTATCAGAAAATGGAAAATTGATTTTGGAAGGCTACCATAATATTTACTGTACAGTTTAAAATATAAAGAATATGATCATCTCTTAATTATCTGAACTAATGAAGACAAGCAGCATAATGTGTAATATAAATTCAAACCATTCAAAAACCATTTTAGTTTGACTTTGAGTAGATTTTGATGTTATTCTATGCTTTATGCTCTTAAAACCAAACAGTGAAGATATACTTAAGATTTATTAGGAGGTGCTGGAAATTTTCTAGTTTGTTCATTCTCTTTATGGCAAGCACACAATGCTGGAATTGGACACCATCATCATCAACCAAGATAGATTGGCCTTTCCTTTCCTTCTCCTCAGATCTTTCTCAATTCCTCTGGATACAGTAATGCTTTGGTTTCAAAGTCTCTCCCATCAGAGAAATATTAGGGAAATATGAATAAACATTATTTGAGACAGTCCTTAAATCATGATCAAACTATATAACAAATTATATGTGGTGGTAAAAGTTAATAAGAAATTGAAAGCAAGATTTGCCTAGGAATATTGGGAATTGATTTTAGTCCCACATAAGAATATAGGGAAGGACACAGAGAGAAATGTCTCAATGGACTTCTTTCCATCCAATGAAGAAGAATGGTTGATATAAAAAGAAAGAGAGTGTTGGGAGAAAGTTGCCATATGGAATTAAAACTTGAAATGGCCAAGGAAGAAAATCCTGGGTATAGTCAGAAACAGATTGTATGCTTTAAGAAAGCAAATTTCAAATATAATCTCTTCGGCTATAATTTAATAGTTGTATGCAAACACATGCTGAAATTGTAAAACAGCTATTTCAGTGAAAAAATAAATTTTAAGAGCAAGAGAATTTATGGCAAAATCTTTCTTCATAGAAATTTTAGTAACAATTTTATAACAAACAGTATATATTCACAAAACAAATTTATCATTTGATGACATCCAACTTTTGCTTAAGAATAAAAGCCTTTCTTCTCTTATCGCTTTAGGTATTGTCATCCAAAATGTCTTAAACATGATTTAAAACTTTTTTTGCCAAGTGTTATGAAAAACAAAGCAAAAACACACTCAAACTAAGCAGATGAGTTGATTATAGATTGTGTTTTTCCAAAGTTGGATTGCGAGTTTTGATGAAGATGAAAGCAGGCTAAGTAATGCAAATTATGTCTTTAAGTCATTGATTATTTCTTTTAGTTACAGAAACTTCTGCTAAAAAAAATGCCTAAAGATCTATATGAACCCAGAGTCAAAAACTCTAAAAAAGAACCTGGCTAAAGTAGGCTAAAAGGGTTCCAAAAGAAAATTCTAACAATGTTGATATGATGAAAATATGTTGGCCTGGGGAAAGGGAGCTGGGATGGATCAATCATGTTAGGAAAAAAAAAAAAGATAATATAAAAAATACAGTGAGCTTACAGTAAAAGATTAAGTAGCACAAAATTGGGGTGCATAACCATGAGACAAGTGTCAGGAAGAGTAAACTTGAGATAATGTAAGGCTTACAAAAATGGTAAAGAGAATATAATCAGATCTTTTTAAGATATGTTCAAATCAAAAGAACAATATATAGTTCTACTGCTTAGGACAAGTATAGCGATGTTTACAGATTGTGAGAAAGTAGAATCCAAACCTCACTTTGATTCTTCTCTGTCTTAGAGTGGGTAGGAAAAAAATATGTTTCAGAAGCCTAAGCTAAGTGAGCAAATGGTGCAAGGATATTTAGCTTATTTAATATCCAGAAGCAGATAATACAGAAGCAGGTACTGAAACAACTTACGGTTATCCAAGAACCTAAGTGGGTAATGCTTAAGATATCAAAAAAAGGGGGGAAGAATTTAGTTGACTGGCAATGAGCCAAAGAGGCAAATTTTTTTAAAGTGGAGAAGCTGGATATTAGTAAAACCTCCATATTGGTCTCATAGTTTTGATAATTAAACAGAAGGTTTGTGAACCTTAGAAATATAAGTGATGTTATTACGAAGAACCAAAATATGTTTCACTGAGAGGATGCTATATAAAATCAAATTTGTTTTCCTTTTGGTATAATACTTTTTGCATGTTGTAGATATAATTAATCCCGATTATATCAAACCTTTTGACAAAGCCTCTGAAAATATTTGTGTGGACAAGTTAGAGAAAAATAGATTGTAGAATTAAATGGAGCATAGCTGCCTGGATGAGTATGCTTGTTAATGGGGTGGATGACAACCAGAAGAGAGGTCCATGACTGACATACCAGAGACCCAGTCATTTTCAATGTTCATTGATGACTTGAATAAGAAAAAATGGGAGACTTAATCATCAAATGTAAGGATAATACAAAGGTGTGAGTTATAATATAATCCCTGTTCACATAGATCCCAATGGAATAATAGATCAAAACTAAGAAAATAAAATTTAGTAGGTATTTATCCATGCTTTCTTCTATTCAATATTCACTTATCAAGCCCCTTTTATATGCAAAGCACTTGGCCTGGTGCTAAAGAGGCAAAGATGAATGGCATGTCCCTATTTTAGAGGTGTGGAAGACAAGGCATTTCACAAATAATTGCAATTAAAGATAAGCCCTGCTATGCTATAAACATGTACAAGTTATTATGGAAGCTCAAGGTAGTGAATACATAATGGTTGAGTGAAAAATGTTAGAAATGGATTTTTGGATGATTTACAAAGTAGTCTAGACCTGCTTAGTTTAACATTATGGGGAAAAAAAATAAGTGCTGGTGATAGAATGTGAGTGCCTTAAAATGTGAATGCATTAAAATTGTAATGTTTAAACAAAGATGTAATATTGTAGCCAGTTATGATCACACCTTTCAAAGGGATATGATTGGAAATGAAAGAAGACAAACACAAAGATGTAGATCCAAGAGGAGATGGCAGCTAAATAAATCCTCCTTGGTATTAATGAGGAAAAAGCCCAACAATTGAATAAATTATGGCTAAACAATTTTTTTTATAAGTTGCAATATTTTTTACTCTTGATGTATTTATAAAAGTATTTAATATTACCATAATATATACTCTAATTTAGGAAGTTGCATTCTTTTATATCCTTTCTTCTTTTGATGTGTATGTGCGTATGTGTATTACAAATATAAACTTCACACTAATAAGATAAAGGAAGAAAATTATGATTGCTAAGGAATAGATTTGTCTAAAAGGAATGCTTGTTTATATGTCTTCAATAGTTTTCATCAAAAATATTGTTATAGGTTTATTTATTTGAAGTCCTTCCTTTTAAAAGACATTTCAATTTAAAGTTGACTTTTAACCAACTGAATTAAACTCTATCCAGAATGTGTGAATGAGCCTTAAGTGCTTAATTTCTTTATTTTTCTTATTTTCCCCTTTCAATTATGCAGCAGTTTCCTTGTAATGATAATGTTGAATTTCGTGAAGTTTGATTCTCATAACATTTAACACATATACTGAGGAATGATGCTAGTTTTTCTGGCCTAGCAAGGTGTACATTTATTTTAATCAGTGGCCAGTTAGCTCACTTGGTTACTCATGATGTTAATGAAGCAGAGGTCATGGGTTTCATCCTAATGTAGGCCAGCAAGCTTCTCTTTGTTATGTGGCACAGAATACGCCCCTCACCCCAGCCAGCTGGCTGGCAAATGTGTGCAGTTGGTGACAAGGAGAACTGGGTGAGACTGTGTAGATGGATTGGTGCAAATTCATCACCATAGCTAGGAAAATAACCCTGAGCAAATGCCTTCCTAATGGACAACACATGGTTGTTTATATTCAATTGAATTGTAGATATATAGTTTGTCATTAATCATACTTACACAAAATCCCACTTTCATTTAATAGATAAAATACTTTCCTGCTTTAAAATTTATTGACTTTAAATTTCATAATTATATTTAACAACTATTTCATATTTTGTTCTCATATAATCTAATCCTTTAACATTTAAAATTTGGTAGTTTTCTAGGATAGTGTAGATTTGCAATAGTCTCATTTACTCATCACTTTGAGAAAAGCAATGGGCAAAAATCAACATGAGCATTGATGATTCTGATGAGAATAAACTGGTCTGTGCCAATATTAATCATGAAAAAATGTTAAATCAAGCACATAATCTTTGGTTACTGCCATTCAGACATCGCTGCTGCATTTATTAGTATGATTTAGATAAAAGAGTAAATTTAGTATTGTCTTGATATTTGGAAGTCCATATGCTTTAAACAGCACAAATTAAATTAAGCTATTCACTACTTTCAAAAAGGGCGCTTAATAATGTTGGGTAAGCTTTCAAACTCAGTTTACTTCAGCATACATTAATTACTCCCATCTAATAATGCTGTATAATGTAATTAATATGAACATAGCTAAGATTCACTTTTGATTTTTTTTCTTTCTGCAAGTTCTCGTGCAACCTAGCATTACTTATATTTTTAAAAATTACAACTTAACAAACTAAATCTAAATTTTCCTTTAAAACCAGTATACATTTCATTTGGTCATCTCTGATACTTCATAAGAGGTGATCTTATCATAATTGTATACATTCTCTTTTTAAAAAGGTGAGCTTAATTTAATACAACAGAAGCCTTTCGGCCTAATTAATCACCATATATCAAAGCCTTAACTTTGGAACAGTAGATTATAGAATATACACATTGAATTCCTGTAATATCCAAAAATGGCTCTTTTAAATCTATTCAGGGTTTTGATTCTAACAATAAATGTAAAATATAAATGTTAAAATCTCTTACCAATAGTGGTAAGAGAGTCTGAGAGCCATGGAATATATAATTATCTGGGCTTTTCTGAAATTAAAGCTCTGCAGTTTTCATTGTATAATTTTTTTATGTTGAAATGACTTCTGTGTTTAGAGAAGAGTAATCTCTTTAGATCTCTAAAAGACCACTTTTTAGATCACTAGGGTCTAACAATAGCCCTTTACTGAGATTTTAAGTTGTTTCAATTAATTTTTTTACAATAAGCTAAAGCATAGTACGATTGATAGCAACTGTAATGTAGATTTCTTTTTTTTTAAATGTAATTTTAAAATTTCCCTATAGGAAGTGCTTGGTATTTCTCACACCTGATTTTCAAAAAAACAATTCTGTCTTTATATTCTGTGGTTATTTGACATACCACACACACAAAAAGAAGATGTATTTAATTTTTCAGATTATTTATGGAAACTTAGGAACGTGCTACTAATCATTTTTCCCGAAATTCCTATTTTTATGAGTTTTAAGGTTTTCACAGTGAGTATGAATTCTTCTGTCAGAGTGCAGACCCATTGACAATACAATCATTTAAAAATCTAATTACTTTCACCTGTTTAAATAAGTGAAATTCATGCTGGAAAACGTGTGCAAACTGCCACAGGAGGTAGTTGAACTCCCTCTCAAGGAAGGTTTTTCAGGCATCTTTTTTGTCCCTTGAGGTATTTATGTCCTTTTAGAAGTCTGTATGGATTTGGTCTATAGCCACAGATTTGTGACTAAATGGCTGTGTGATCGAAACTACTAAGCAGTAATAAGGCTTGGTAATAGCTGTTTGAGGTTTATTTCAAAAGCTTCATGTCTAATCTCATTATAATACCTATGGGTACAAATGTGATTTTCCCTCGTGTGTTCTAAACATAGAGTAAATGATGGATCATAATTAATGTACTAAAAAGACACATTTTGCCTTCGTTTTTATTTTGCAATGCATAGTTAATTCACCTAAACCTAACGAATATGATTTTTTTCTGTTCCTTTTTATTTTGTTTTTGTTTTAACTAAAAAGCCTTCACTTCTAATAGAGAGAAGTAGAAGATGAATGTTTGTCACTTAACTCCCCTGGCTTTAAACAAATCAAAACAAAGAAAATAATTACCTAATAGTCTTGCAACAGATTTGAAGCACAGTCTGTTGTTTGTTTGGGGAGGTGAATGGAATATATGTTAGGAAATTTCTGAGCAGCAATAGTTATACATTTTCAGTTGATAGACTTTTAAGTTGTCACATCCTTATTTTCTTTTCCTGGCAACAATTATTGCGTCATGAAATGAAGATAATTGTAATTTTGTTTTGTCTTAGATGCCATTTATAAGATATGTTATACATATTATTACCTCTCATTCCTATTAGATTATTTTTTAGTAAAATTAGAATTTAGTTGATTCAGGGAAATTATACTACTGCCTTTAAAGCAGTATTAGCATTTTGTTAAGATTGGTTATTAAAGGAATTCAAATGACCAGGTCCATTATTAGAATAAGGAAACAAATTCCCCTTAACTCTTGATTTTTTCCCTCTCCTTCAATGTGTAGAGCATATACTTTGTACACAGGCTAACTTACAATATATGCATGTCTTTGTGTGTGTGTTTTATATGATATCTGAACAAATGCTTTTAGATAATAGGATTTACAAATATAGGTCAAAGGTTTTTAACTCATAAGCCTTCAGAAGCCAAGCAGAGTACATGAATGATTAACTAGGCATTTGCCAATAAGTTAGGAAGTGAAGGAGATTGTCAGGAAACTGGAGATTGTAGGCCCCTCTAAAGGCATTCCAATTCATTAGTTTAAAACATCCCATGTCCTATCACTGTCAAGGAAAACACTTCTGCTGGCTGAATTTGGCCCTGGGACAACCAGTTTGAGATTTCTAAGAAGCCCAGCTTTTCTAAATATCCCCACCCAGGGATTCTCTACTGGAAGTTGTTTAAGGTTCACAGTTGTAGCCCATCTCAGCTGATCCTCTTGCTTTCAAGAGTGTATTGGAATTTGTCAGTAGAAGTATAGTAGGTTACTGAACCAACTAGGATCTTAAAATTAGTGCTTTAGAAAAACATGAAGTTATATCTCTAAACTATCATTAGTTTTTAGAGTGTTGGAAGCCATTTTCCCAGTGTCCTAATTCTTAAAGCTTCTATCCCTACAACAGACACTCTCATCTACTATTCTCTGATCCCAACTGATGCACTCTCTAATACTACTTTGTAATTGACACTCCCTTTAATAAAAATAAAATTTCATTGCTCTCAAGCAAAAATTTTCCCTTCTAAAATCCCAGAAAATCACCTCCTTCTACTGAAGACTAGAGTATTTCCATAAGAAAGATGACTCTGCAAGCGCAATTCTACAATTGTCAATTATATAAATACATATATACACATATACGAGTCTATATAGCTTGTGAATATATATCTATATCTATATCTATCTATCTGTCTATCTATCTATCTATATATAAAACACTTGTGACAATTAAAGTTTTTGGCCTGGCTTTATACATTGAAATGTATCTGTTTTTCTTAAAAATTAAGCGTTACACTGCAGTTAGTGAAATAGACACATTTGTTTGGGCCAAGGGCAAGTGTATTATTCCAGTTTTCATAACTGTTAGCAAAACATCTGTCTGATTTTAAAGGCTGAAAGACATACTAATTATTTTCTTTAATTTTTAATTATTATTTTTGTTGCCACGATACCCGCACTAGTCTGAAGTGACTTACAAAGCCTGTTTTATTTATAGTAAAAATTTCTAATTGAACTAAATTATATACATTTGTTAGGATTCTATGTTATATAGAATTTGAAAACAAAATTGGGTGTTCATATGAACACCAGTTTGTGAAAGTATTTTAAAATGTATTGATTGATATATATGGCTTTATTTTAAAAACTAAACAAAACAAAGATCATCATACTTAGAATTCATTATCTGAAATAAAGTGCTTTTTTGAGAATATATATCATTTTAAATAGTTTATAATAACTGGAGAAAATAGTGTTACAACCATTTAACTGCCAATCTCTAGGTCCAGTTTGGGGGGCCGTATTGATCATAGTAAGAACCTCAAGCATGGATGTTATCCTGAAAATGAGTGGCAGTACAGTAAGCATAAACACCCATTCCTTTTTTTTTTTTTTTTTTTAATTTTAGTCTCTAGGGAAACTCATATGGGGTGCTGAGCATTCTTGCCAGAATGTCCAGCCTGGTGGCTAGTGAACATTCCAGCCACATGCACAGCCTCAACAGTTGATGCATTCTGCCAGCCACTGTTGTCTGGGTAGCAGTGTTCCAAAATTAATTATGTGCCGGCAAACAGAACTCTGTGACGTAGCTGCTGCCTAGACTGCCTGGCAAGCATTCCAGTTATCTATTGCTGTGTAATAAACCATGCGAAAACTTAGTGGCTTAAAACTACAACAATCATTTATTTGCTCCCAATTCTACAATTTTGGCAGGGCTCAGCTAAAAGCTTGTCCCTGCTCTTGTGGCTTCAGCCAGTGCTATAGGACTAAGGCTGGGTGATGGAGCTACTTTCAGGATAGCTCGTACAAGACTGGCAAGCTGGTTCTGGCTGCTGGCTACAAACTCAGCCAGGGCTGTCAGCTGAGTGCCTTGTTCCTCTGAATGTGCATTGCTTGGGCTTCTTTACAGCTTGGCAACAATTTTCCAAAGAGTTTTCCCACGTAGAAACTAAAAGGCTATGATCTAGCCTCAAAAGTCTAAAATGTCACATCCATCACATCTGTTTGTCTAACGAGTTATTAAGGCCAGCACATATTCAAGAGGAGACTCCATCTCACAATGGAAGTAGCCAAGAATTGTGGGCCATGTTTAATATACCATAGCATAGGTGCTGAATTGTGGCCCTGGTGCTCCTTGCACAGGTGGAGAGATCATTCACCTGCCAAGAGTCTTTTACAATGCAACTGGAACATCCTGACTGTAGAGGCTATCACTTCTACCACCAACCTCAAACATGTAGGCTAAGTGCCTCATAAGCATTTTTAAAATTTCATTCTTATAACAGTCCTTTTAGATGGAAGATGGTAATATTATCTGAAGCATTGAGAAGTCAAGGTTAAATCACTTGTCCAAGGTTGTTGGTGGTAAATCCAGGATTCACATGCAGAGTGTCTCACACCACAGTTAATACTCATAACCACTATGCTATATAATCTCATACAAGATAGCTCATCTGTCTTCTTCCTTTGACTGTCAGGCTATCACAATACTACTTACTCTGCTTTTCCTAAGAGATGACTTTGAAATGATTTAATTACCATCAGAAGTCTGATAACTAAGAGTTCCTCTAAAAAACAGTCTTGTTGAAAGCATTAGAGACCTAGAAGTGCCATAAAGATGGAGTGCTGTGTTGAGATGGGAAACAGCTTATAAGTGGAAACAAAGTCTGCAAAGTCCTGAAGTATGATGTCCCAGAATGCTAAGAGGACTGAGGGGAGGGGAGGGTTTGACCCAGAATGTTGGTCAGCGGTCGAGTGAGATAAAGGATCTGAACCATAGTTGAGAAGAAGTGCTAAGGGTGGAGTCAGGAAAGCAATAACAAGAGTCAGGTCTGAAGAGTGAAGCGGAAACATAAACCGAGGAATGATGAGTGAGGCGAGAAGTTCTATTTTATTGACTTTGTAAACTTCCCCTATTCTCCTTCCCCAATCCCTGACCCTTGAGAAGCAACCTGCTCCCACTTAGGGCTTCCATCCTTATAGCATATGTGGTCTGAAATCTGTCATTGTCAGGCCCCTCAGTTTCTGCAGTTTGCCTGTAGAGGGAATATTTCTGTAGCACTGACAGCTGAAACTGTTGTCTGCCAGCACTGACACCTTTTTGTCTTTTCCTGCTCAGAATATGCAGGTCTTCTGTGGCACTGCTAAGAAACTACATGAAAGCCCTAACAAATGGCTTGATGCCTTATATAGTATCTCATTCCTTAAGAACTGTCATAATAGCCAAAAATAATCAGTAAACAATTTTAATAGGTACTATATTATATCAAAAGCTTATTGGAATAGAGATTTTTATCCCACAGGATTCTGATATATAGAGATTTTGCATCCCTTTGTTTAAACCCCTATCAAATGATTTCCAAGGCATTGTACAACATATTAATTTTTACTGTATTGATTATATATTCATTTGATTACATTGTTATTTGCTTCTCTTCTACATGTTTATCTTATTCATTAATTGTCTTCATGTTTATTAAAAAATAATATTCAATGAATTCTATTTCCCTGCTCATTTAAACTCAAAGGTGTGTCCTAATGGAAAACATTTTGACTTGAGGTTGTTAGTATATCACACATACAAATACATTATCAGAGTAAAGGAAGAGGGCTTATGTTCTGATTAAACCCAATTATACTGAATCTATTAATGATATCATGTTGTACTTGTTTGAAAATTCAAAATATAATAGAAAAGAATAATGTGTCTTTTGCATTGTTCTTGTTTGGTGATTTAGAAATCTAATTGTTTTATGTCAGTCTCATGTGTTTTTTTTCCTACATTTTTTCTTTCTTATTAGTACTCTCCCTAATATGTGGATTTACTAACCCTTCTGATGTGGTCTCATTAGGTGTACATGTGTGGCTCATTAAAGTGTCTTAGATAGAGATCATAGAGAACACGAAGGTATTTAATGTCCAATCCCTCTGTGAAGCAAAGGAGTTGTGCCCCAATGGCTTTAGGGGCATTCACTTGTCATACAATTGGATTTTGGCCAACAGAGATGCACAGATTAGTAGTGTATACCTGTGTTGGTTCTCTTCCTAGCCTCTTGTATGCAACTGATGTCTGGTGGCCTCATTTTGGATCATGAGCATATCAACTTGTTGTCTGAGCCTGGCAGAATGCTACTTATTGTCAAGCATAAGCAATTTACCATAACATGTAACATAATTGTAGGAGAACATGGACATTCTAATTGAATCAATGCTAAAATCAAGATGGTGGCACAGCAGATTCAAATTCAGTAATTCTTAGAGTTCCTCTATGTTTGAAGTAATTAATAACAAGTTTTGATTTGTGTTACACTATTTTTGACAATACAAAATATATCTATGTTGTCGTAATAAAAATACATTAAATATCTGGTGCTCTTAAATATTTTTAAGTTCCTTCACATTTATTAGTTTCATTTTCATTGCTTTCATATCTATTTAGTGTACATATTTCATCTGTGACCAAGGATAATTTCGTTTTAAATAGAACAGATTTTAAACCAAAAAAATAATGCATTTGGAGTTGGCTTTTATTGACTGAAAGAATTTATTGTTACTCGACTGTTTCACACTGATTGAGAAAAACCCAGGGTTACACTGAAGCCAAAGGTGTAATTCAAATATTTCTCTACTCTAGAGTTTTTATTCTCATAAAGTGCTCATTGTATTACCAGTTATTCATGATGCAAAACAAGAGTGTTAAATAGGAATATTGCCTACTTATACTTTTAATTTAAGGTAGATGACACAGACAAGATGTGATTTTAACATTTACTATAATACATACAGAATAAATATGTAAAAGAAATATATTCAGAAGAATTACATTTGATATAAAGGGTATGAATTTTTAGGAGTGGGGAAATAATCCCTGCATCTAGGGTTCTGTTTGTTATGACCCACAACCTGCCACTTAATTCTCTTGATCAGAGTTATTCTATTAATAAAATGAAAATGATTTTTAAAAGTTATAATGAGATTGGTGTCTTTTTCTCCCCTGAGAACAAATATTTTGTCATTTTAATTTTCTATCCCGAGTATTCCATAGTTACTGGTGTAGTAAGTGCTGACTACAATTTTGAATTATGACTAAATGAATGAAATAGCACCTCATTTTATTAGTGGTACCAAATAATAACTATCATTTATTGAGTCCTAAATAGGTAACAGAACAATTTTTCTACTAAGTCCTATAAATACTTGAGCCTCATTTGTTCTCTGAGGTAGGCATTATTTTCATTTTAGCAATATAGAAACTGAAGCTCAGGGAGACTGTTACTTGCCCAAGGTGACACAGGTACTAAGAGAAAGGGGAAGGATTTGATTTGGAGCTAATTGATTCCAAAGTACATGCCTTTAACCACAAAAGATACCACTATCCAATACTAATAAAAATTTATTTGTCTAGTGCCCTATTATGACTTTTAGATTGTCCATTCTTTTTATTATTACAAACTAAATTGAGGTTTCTCTAAGTATAGGAGAGGGGAGAAAGGAAGAAATGTTTAACAAAGGAACACAAGAAACTTTGGGGGGTGATGGATATTTACTATCTTGATTGTGTTGATGGTATCAGAAGTATATACATAGGTGAAAACTCATCAAATTATACATTTTAATTATGTGCAGTTTACTGTGCATTCATTATGCCTTAACAAGCTGTAAACCCATATTTTAAAAGAAAACTACACTGAGATGAATGGTATTATATGTAAATAATTTAACACAACCATAATTATTTCCTTGGCATAATTCTTGAAGAAATTTTAGGGGGTTCAAAAAGTATTCATATTTTAAGTATTTTATATGCATATGTTTAGGCCCCAGAAATATTGTATGAATTCATACTTCTTCTATTACTATATGAAAATGATTTAAAAATAAAAATACAATAATCCATATTGAGAATTTACTGTGTATCATATATTCCATTAAGTGCATTATTATCTCTTTTAATCTTTATATGACCTATTTAGATAAGGGAAGGAGAAACAAATACACAGAAAGATTGAGTATCTTGACCTTGGTAATATAGTAAATAGTAGGTGAAGGATCTGATCCACAGGCATCCTAACTATACTGGTATAATGGCTGTTCTGCTCTCCACTCTTAGGAATGCTAGGTTTATACAAAATGCTTGTATTTTCTAGAAAACGATTTGAAAATCCGTGATCTAAGAATGAAGGTAAGGCCCCAAAGCACACATAATAGGGAAGATTCTTCCAAAGATAGGGTGACCAGGCAAATTTTCATCCAAACTTGTACATTTATGAAGATAGTAGGGGTGTTTTAATCTTTAGGCTGGGGCAACAGATGTATTCAGTGTCTCCTGAGAAAACTTGGAAATGATAATAGGGAAAATGACATGTGTTTTTAAATAAATACTATTTCACCAAGCACTAAGTACTCTATGCAGTTTATCTCATTTTATTCCTCAGAACTGCTCTTGAGATATTTGTAGATCCATTTAGAATACAGATGCTCTGAAAAATTATGTGCTTGGGCAACTTCTCACAAAATTAGTGACTGACGAGCCTGGTATTTACAGCCAGTTATGTCCAGTTCCAAAGCCCATAATCATTCCACTATAGTTTTGATTTAATAAAATCAAAACTTTGTTTTATAAATAAAACAAAGTTAATATGTTTCAAAAAGCAAATAATTTTCATAAATTGTAAAAAGGGACTAGAAATCTAGACTCCTCAACACACTGAAGTTAACTATAAAGATCCTGAATATCTTTTCCATACCGTCTTTTATAACTCAGTTATAAATTAATTTTCTTTTGTCATTCAAGGGTTTATCTGTACATTTCTGTAATTGTGCTACATGGATCATAATATCAAGTAATTTTTTTCAAATTGCAGAAGGAACTGAGCTATAGAACAATATTTAATCCAGCAGTTCCCTACACATGTAAATAAACATGACAAAGTAGCCTGTGACAAAAAAACTCCAAAAGGCATGCTCTTTATATCATTGCCTCCTCTATTTGGAAAGGTATAAAGTTGGCAACTCAGTGTTGTTTTCCAATTTTCTTATTTTAATCTACCTGCTGTTTAGAAATTAACAAATTGTTGAATTCAAAATTCTGGTGTGTTCTAATCAAAGTCAACCTCCTTTTCTTGCAGGGGTAAAAAGTGAGCCATCAAAATATTAGACTTTTCAAAATACCCAAAAGAAAGAAAAAAAATAATTGTTTTGCATGCCTATGTGAAGCATTGAGTGAACTGTTTTCATACATTGCTCATATATGTCTTAACAGTATCTGTGTAAGATAGATTTTGTTATATCCATTACATTTGAGAAAACTGAAGTACAGGGAAGTGTAAGTGGCTTGCCCAAGAAAGCAGGGGTTATAAGCAGCAGAGAACAGAGTGCAAACCCAGAACTGTAAAGGGACGCTATTTCTCCCATTGCCTCATAAAAACTATGTTATTTCTCTATCCAGTGATCTCCACAGTCTCCATAGTTTCTTCATTTAATACATATTCCCTTATATACATTTTAGATTTAGGTGACAACCATATCCTTGATATAATGTAGCTGTCATTTAATTTGATATTTCATAATCTTCAACAGAATCATTAGTCTAGGAAACATAATTATAAGTAGTATAAAGTCCTTTTGTATGCCAGGCAAATTTTGATTACAACAAATACTGTTAAAATATTATTTTCAGAACAAAAATATATTAATCTAAGGTGATAGATTATTCTAGCTTCATATGTCACACAAAGTTCTGTTAAAAAGTATTGAGACAGTCCTGGAATTTGCTGTAATATTATTTAATTTTTTGACCTATTTTAAGGCACCAAACAGTAAAGCTTAATTAATTATTCTTCAGTTATTCAAAATAATGTGATTTTGAGGAAACTGCCAATTTGTAGGTGTTCATTATTTGTGGTCCTTGAATGAATCAAGAAACTACCTTAACACATTGAATATTCACAATGTGCAAAATGGTCAATGAGAGGCTGTGAAGGACCTAAAATATAAGATAAGTTTGTGGTTTGAAGAAGCTTGTAATTTAATAGGAGGTAAAAAGACATAAATGGAGCTTCTATATAGTGGAATTGAGAAATTCCAATGGCCTTCTCTCTTATGACTCATTATTCTCTACTTTGACTTACAATCATTTGTGTACTATTGTTTTTCTCCTCCACCACACTCTAAGTTCTTGGTTGAAGCATCAGTACCTTAACCTTATTTGTAATTTCCTCTAGCACCTGAGGCAATGCATCACCACACAGTGAACAGCCAGTAAATAGCTTTTCAGTGAATAACATATAAAACACTAACAATACAAGATTCTATAGCTAATCTGTCAAATGCATAGAACTGGAAGCAAATGCTGTAGAAATTCATTGGCATGGGATTGCTCAGAAGAGTTTCCATGAAGGAGAAAGTATTTGAGTAAAAATGTAAAAAAGGAAGTGCAAGGAAACAGAGGGCCTGCATTCAAGGCAGACGAGCTTGAAAGGTATTAATAAAGTAGAAATGTGGAAGAGTTCTATTTTATGCTTTTGTGGGTACTGCAGACTTCCTGGAATAGCAGAATTTTTGTAGAAAAATACTGGTTAAGGTTGAAACTAGAGCATAGGTCTTAAATATTAGCCAGTTAGGAAGCATATGATGTCAGTTTATAGGTCATCATTAATAAACTTCAAAGCAATCCTTACCTAATGATAGAGTTTTCCATTGGGTATCTAGAACAAAATATATGTTTTCCCGTAAGATTTATCTCTTCCTCCTTCTTTTGTTCCTTCCCTCCCAGAGAACATAATGCCTTATTTTATAGCCTGCCTGACTTCAAATCCTGGTTCACTACTTACTGTCACAGAGACACTGATTATAATATAGATGTTTCTTTTCTCCAACATAAACATCCAGCTAGTATGGTGGTTGTTTTAGTTATCTATTGATGTGTAACAAACTGCCTCAAAAGTTAGGGGCTTAAAAAGAAGCATTGATTTAGGATGGGGAGGTCAGAAATTTGGGTAGGGCTCAGTAAGGAAGGCTCATCTCTACTACACATCTTATCATCTGGGCTGATTCTCATCGGGCTGGAAGATCTAAGATGCCCTAAATCATATATTTAGTGCCTTGGTGCTGTCTATACCTGCAACCTCTTGGTTCTCTTCTATGTGGCCTCTTTCTCTCCATGTGGTCCCTTTCCATTCAGTAGTCTAGCATGAGCTATTTACATGGATGACGGCTTCCAAGTTGGCAAAAACAGCTTCTGAGCTGTAAGACCTCGTAAGGTCTAGGCCTAAAGTCACAGGTGTCATTTCCTTTGCTTGTACTGGCTAAAAGAAGTCACAGGGTCAGCCAGATTCAAAGGTAGGGAAAATACCTTTTGATGAGAGGAGTGCAAAGTTACATTTGCAAAAAGATGTGTAGGATAGGATGAATTACTGGGACCAGTCAATCACAGTGGATCTGTTCTATGAGGTCTTTGGGACCAGACTGCTTTTTCCATGTTGCCCTGCCATTTCCAGGGTCTTGCCCTCCTCAGTGTGGTCCACATTGACTCACCACCATATTCTCATTCCATCTATTTTTTTTTAAAGATTTATTTATTTATTTATTTATCCCCCCCTTGCTGCTTGTGTTTTACTGTGTCCATTTGCTGTGCGTCTTCTCTGTGTCTGCTTATCTCCCCCTTGCTGGGAGATCTTGCTGCATTAGCCCACCGCGCTGCGCGGGCCGGCCTGCCCTCACAAGGAGGCCCCAGGAAGTGAACCCAGGGCCTCCCATATGGTAAACGGGAGCTCCATTGATTGAGCCACACCCGCTTCCATCATTCCATCTAATATGAAAAGAGAAAACTGGAAGAGGCATATACCATCTTCCTTTTAATAGTACAACCAGGATTCATACCATAGTCATAAGACCTACCTAGTTATAGGCCTTAAAAAGTATTCTGGATGACCATATGACCAACTGAAAACTGAAGGTTCTATTTCTGTGAGAGAAAACTGGAGAATGGATATTGGGAGACAACTCTGATTTCTGTGACAGTTATTTAACCTCATTGCCTATCAGTTTTTTTATCTGTGAAATTGGGATGATAATTTCTCCTACTAAATAGAGTTGTTTTGGGGATTAAATGAATGAAATGTGAGACCGTAGCATGGTGTTTGGGGAGTAAATGCTATCTATCACCATTTTTTTCATAAAAAAGTAACAGAATTCCTGCCAGAACTATGTTCCAGACACACTTCTGGGCTCCAAAAACACAAAGATGCATAAGATATTTTTTCCCCACCTGAAGAACTGAAACTTTCCTAAGGGAGACACACTTACAATTAAATAAGTGCCGCATGAAGTGAGAAGTTTGGACAAAGAACTGTGGAGATGGACAGATGAATATGGGAAAGTCAGAGAAGATTTCATAAAGGGGCTAACACTCATGGTTGACCATGAAAACTGAGTCAGAAATAACTTATGGCAGAGGCTTGAAAGAGTGTGGCATATTTTGAATACAGCCAAGAAGATGGCTATCACTGAATCATAGGGGAACCTGGATGGATGTGTGAAAGATGAGCCTGAAGAGGTAGGACAGGATCAAAAAGTGAAGGACCTTATATTTTATATGCATGAGTTTGGGCATAAAATAATATAACCTCTGTAAAGTCTCATTTTCCTCTGAATATTAGGATAATGGAAAGTATAGGGTCATTGTGAGGATTAAGTGTTAAGTACCCAACACAGTTACCTTACACATATTAAGTTCCCAATAAATATTAGCTATTGTTAGTATAATTAATATTATTATTATGGGAGTTGAAGAAACCAAATTTGAGCTATTTCTAAGATGATCTTCATAATGCTTAAAGGAGTGGAGATGGTGACAATTAATTTTGGATCCCTAGATATTAATAAGATATGATACTCATATTGGTTTGGAAAACAAATATGGTATTAGAAATATTGAGTTTGAAATAATTTTTAAAAACCAGGGAACATTAGGTATTAAAGAGTCAGTTGGAAATATTTAGGTCGGAATTAGAAGTAAGAAATTGAAAGACATTAGCAACTCTTGCTTAGATGAGTTAATAGAGCCATCCTGGGAAAAGAATAGAAAGGAAATCCAAGAAAAATGTGAAAAAAGCAATCACTTTCTTCAGCTATCGTTTGAAAACCTATTCTACCCAACACACTACCTTGCTGGTAGAATGAGAGCATCTAGTTGTCATTAGTTCTATTGGGAATATGCAATTATATCCCTTGCCAGGGCATATCTCCACAATACAATTGATGAAGAATTTGTGCTTCCCCTCTGTTTGGACAGTGAGCTGGGGACTCCTGGAACTTGTGTCTTTTGGTGAGGGATGAGAGGAGCATGGACTACCTTGGCTATTGTAATGGTCTAAAAGCTCGCTAATCTATTCTTGCACCTTCCAAGCCATTTGCCTTACTGCAGCTTTTTAAAATACAAAAATCTGATCCTAGCTTAAAACCTTTTAATGGCTTCCCATTGTCCCGGGGATAAGGAAAAATCCCCTGCCTACCTCAGTATCATGTACTCATTTTCTTCCATACATCAACTACATGGAGTTCTTTAAATAAAGGACTGAGCCATGATGCTTTAGCCAAGTTGTTCCCTCTGCCTAGCATGGCCACTCTTCTCCCTTCACCAGATGGTCTCTACAACTCACCTGTCTGAATTCAATTCAAGCCCTTAAACTTAAAGTAACTTAAGATATAACTTCATTTTAGAAGTTAAGACACTAACCATAAAAAATAGAACTTCTGTCCACTAGTTAACAGGCTCTTTTAAGAATTTATCAACTGACCTTGTTATAAGCCATCAAAATGTTTGGTCCTCAAATCTCCAAATGAACCTGATAGTTTTGGGATGTAAGCACTTGAAATAAAATCATCATTATTTATATTAATTCTACCCTGAGTCAAGCTATGTTTCACTGAAAAGCACACCAGGTATTTAGAAGAAAACATGCTGGCCAAACTCATATGTGGTCATTTTAAAGCTAAATAAGTATTTTAATTGCATTAATTACTAACATGTTAGTCATATCTTATTTCAAGGGAAACTAAACATATTGTCAGGATCTGTAATATAGTGTCTGACACAGAATAATAATTCCATAACTTGTACAATGTGCCTGAATCTCACAATCCTCAAGAATGACAACGGCTTCGCAGATAGTGAGAGTCTGTCAGGAGGATGCTGAAAGAGAGTTTTTCAACAGTTAGAATGGAGAAGGGAAAGTGGGCCAAAAGAGAAGATCAAAAACAGTGTTGAGATCCATTTGGGAAAACAAAGTTTAGTAAGCCAAAAGAGGAGATTGGATGAGTGCCAGACAGAAGGGGCCAGAAGCCACAGTCAACATGAACTTGTGAGAGCAAAAACCTAGGAACTGGGGCCATGATAATACAACTGAGAGTATTTGAGGAAAGGTTGAAAGTATTGACAAGAACAACCATATATTCCTGTCTTGCTTTTATAGAGTAAATAAGTCATGGTGCTTAGGGGGGAGAAATAGGTTTAAAAGGTCAGAGGGAAGAATAAGTGTAACAGGGCATTTTGGGACATTGGAATCATTCTGAATGACATTGCAATGGCGGATACAAGCCATTATACATTTTGTCAAATCTATGAAAATATGCGGTGCAAAGTATAAACTATAATGTAAAATATTGACATTGGTTAATAGCAATGCTTCAATATGTGTTCATCAATTACAACAAATGTACCACAGTAATGAAAAATGTTGTTAATGGGGAAAAGTGTGGGAAGGGAAGAAGGTTGGGTATATGGAAATCCCCCTATATTCTTGACATATCATTTATGTAATCTAAAGCTTCTTTAAAACTAGAAAAATAAAAATAAATAAATAAATAAAAGTTCAGCAAAAGAACAACCTCATGGAATAAACAATGAGTTATTCTGTGAAGCAGAACCCACATCTCTTCTCTGATCAAGTGAGAAGAGAACTATAACAATCTGATTTGCCTCTTTTCCGTAAAGATGTTCTGATAGAATTAAAATAAAGTTCTTCCCCTTGACTCTGATTTCTTTGGAGTCTTTCATTCTCTTGTTCCATGCAATGATGCCCACAGGTGTAGGCTTTCCACTTGTAGCAATCCCAAGACTTACGCCTTTACATCACCAACCCAGAGTATAAGACAATGTGTATCCTAGCATTCTCAGAACAAATAATTCTGGGCCAGCTTAATCTAGTGCCTACCCTTAGACCAGTCATTGTAGTCAGGTGAATAAGATGTACTGACTGGCTAAGGCCAATTTCCATTTCTGAACTAATTAGCTATTGTTAGTATAATTAGAGGATGAGATAAGCTGATTGGCTTAAAAGAATCAGTGCCTCCCTGTGGAACATGGAATGGAGACAATCATTTCCAAATTACCTTACTGGAAATTCAGGGTACTTAGGAACAGGAAAAGCAGAATGGATTCTGATGAGAAAACCAATAGTTGGAACATAAGCAAAATATACACAAAATAGCAAATTGACATACAATTCAACAGATCTGGAGAAATTGTTGCTATATAGTTTCTCATGATTCCTAATTCAAAAGCAGTTAGGGTATTTTTAGTTATGTGGGTTTAAGAAATATTTTATTTAAAACAAAAACAGCTCTTCCTCTTCCCCTTTTATTTTATTCTTTCCTTTTTCCCTCTTCCCTTCCCTTCCTTTCATTTCTTGAATAATTTAGTCTAAAAGTCATTAGGTGGCACAAAAAGTAGGTTATACCAAATGTGGTATGGAGCCATGCCCAGAGCAAGGCATGAGGGCCCAAGTAAGATGAGGACAGTGTCTGCAAAGAAGAACCGTACTGACAGGGTAGTAGAACCTGACTGCAAGGAGGAGGACATCCACACAGAAGGGCAGCGTGGTAGAGAATGTCAGCATCTGTGTGAGGTGAGGAGGGAGTGGAATAGGTAGGGGACCTGGTGTGGGGAGCCAGGTCTGTAGAATGATAAGGGCATATCTACAGAGGGGTATAGTGGCATGAGGGGGACATCCATGTGGAAGGACAGCCTGGCATGAGTTGTTGAAGTCCATGTGGGGAGAGGTGGGCATCCACATAGGGGAGCAATGAGGTGAAATTGGGAAATTAGTTGTATACAAAGGATTGATCAAATAAATAAATATATTAAGGATAATGGGAGCCAAGTTTCTCACTGCCTGAGATACAAATATGGAAAGGGAGAAAACTTGAATACACTCTATAGTGTTGGACTGGAGTTGTGGGTGTTGGTATAAACTCCTACTTTTCTGTGCATATAGATATAGATATAGTACAGGTAAAGATATTGAAATGATTGTGGATGTCAATGTATATATGTGTGTATGGTTTATCAATATATTCCCTAGCTATGTCTACGAGAGATCCTGGGAGCAGCAATATCCCAAAAACAATTTGTATACCTATAACCCAAATCTTCCTACTAAATACCATTTTTCCACTAAAAGGAAACTGGGCTCCTTGGAGACATGTCTGGTTTTATGACTAGACTGGGAAAGTACATACAAAATGACCCTGGAACATTGTGCCAGAAAATAAAGAAACATTTTTTTTAATTGACTTTATTTTTTCTTTTTGGTGTACAGTTTCTATGTACACCACCTGATTTTGATTGTTGTATGATTATGTAGGAAAAAGTTATTGTTTGTAAAAAAGCACACACTGAAATATTTAGAGATGATGGGATATCAGATAGGTAACAGTTTAAAAATTGTCTATAAAATACTTGCAACTTTTATTTAAGTTTGTGACTATGGAAGCATTTTCCCAGTTTCTCTGTGAAAACTGAACTTGATGGTAGGTGCTGTGGTTTGGAGCTATATTTATCCCAGAAAAATATGTTCTTAAACTTAATCCATTCCTCTGGATATGAACCCATTGTAAGTAGGGCCTTTTGATGAGGTTACTTCAGTTAAGCTGTGGCCCACCTTAATCAAATAGGTCTTAATTCTATTACTGGAGTCCTTGAAGATGCTCCCACTGGTCAAAATTGAAAGCAAAATGAAATTCAGACAGACAAAGAGAGAAATCCAGAGAGAGCAGTCAGAAGCTGGACATCAACAGAACCCAGAAGAGAATGGAGAAGCCAGGAGAGGCTGCCATGTGCATTGCCATGTGACAGAGAAGCCTAGGACCAAGGATCACTGTCAGCCAGCCCCAGAAGGCCAATCTTTGGAAAGAAAGCTTCACCTTGATGACACCTTGACTGGGACTTTATTGTAGCCTCAAAATCTTGAGCTAATAAATTTCCTATATTTAAGCCAACCCATTGCATGGTATTTGCTTGGACAACCAAGGAAACTAAAACCTAGGCAAATAGCCATTTATTCAATACACATTACTGAGTGTTTATAATCTTTTTAAAATATCCAGATACCCACAAATCAAATATTCTGTCACTTGAGTGGTTCAATTCCAAAGGCATATTAGTACAGAAGGAGAGAGAGGCTCTTTCTAACACACATGATTAAAAATATGTCATGGAAGTACAATGAGCCTGAAAATTGGGAATAGGAGATAGGACAATCAAGAAGAGGCAAAACAAAAACAAAAACAAAAAAAACACTTGAGCAAATCTCTGAGATTTGAGTGGTATTGAAGAGTTCAAATTGACTCAAACATGGGATTTATTTAGGAATTAGAAGGAAGTAAGTTTTGAAAGGAAATATATGGAGCCATGAATGCCAGATTCTGAGGTCTGAATTTCACCTTTTAGATAAAAGGGAAACAATGAAACAATGAATTTTTTGGGTAAGAGAGCCTTATATCAGAATGATATTTTTTGTGAATTTAAGAAGTCAATGAGATCAGTATAAGAGATTGCTACCAGTGTAATTAGATATGACAACTAAAAGAGGCAGAAATTTCGAGTACAGAAATAAAACTTTCTTTGAAGACAATGTAATTATTTTATTAAATAAACTGAAGACAAGTAAGAACTACTTCATAATGATTAAATTTTTAAAAAATACTAAAATACTGAATGCCAACTAGTGGATAAAATGGGTTAACAAGATGAAAAGCATAAAATAATTAGGAATAACCAAAAAATTTTGGGTGAAGATTTTTAAAAAAGTACTCATAAGCTTTTCTGAGATTTTTGTTTTTGAAAAAAAGGAAAGCAGTAAATGGTAAATTTCACCTTTATTCATTTATTCAATCAACAATTAGTGAATATATATCCTATACCAATCACTATCCTAGGAATGGAGAATAGATCATTGAATATGACAGGTAAGTTTCCTGCTTTCATGAAACATAAGAAGAAGCTATAGTTAATATACACCAGAAAAATCACAACAAGTAATAGGATGGAAAGAAAATGGGATAATATGAAGGGGAACAATGATGGAGGCACTTTAGGTTCAGTTTTCAAGGAAGACTTCACTGAGGAAGTTAAATTGAAGCTTAGATCTAGATTGTAAGAAAGACTTCACCATTAGCAACACTGCAAGTAGAAAGAAGAGCTGTTGGATATGCCCTATGGTAGGAGTTAGGAATTGCAAGAAATCCAGTACTATGGCCAAAGCAGGAAGCAAGATAAACAAGGAGAAAAGTGATAATGAGATGAGTCTGGATGGTTAGCGTGGAGCAGATCACATGAGTTCTTGGTACAGTGATGGCCACTGGAAAGTTTTCAGCAGCAGAGCAACTCGATTTTAATTTCCATTTCTAAGGAGCAAGAGTATAGTAGGTGTTTTAGTTTGCTAAGGCTCCCAATGCAAAAATACCAGAAATGTGTTGGCTTTTATAATGGGGATTTATTAGGGTAAAAGCTTACAGTTCCAAAGCTACAAAATGTCCAGATCAAGACATCATCAGAGATGCTGTCTCACCAAAGTTCCGTTGCTGATTGGATCCTGGGCTCCTGCCATGTGGCAAAGCAAAATGGTGGCTTCTCCTCACTTTGGCCTGCTCTGCTAATTTCAACTTCTGGCCCCTCTGTCAGTCTCCCAGTATTTCTCTCAGCCTCTCTTTTGGCCTATCAGAGTTTCTCTGTCTTCCTGCAATCCTCTCTCTCACATGGTAGGCTCAAAATGGCAGCTATCTTTCTGTGTGTACTTCTGCTTCCAGTACTCAGTTTATATAAGCCCAGGCAAGAGGGCAGAGACCAACCCTGGGTCATGCCTCACTGATGAAGCCCAATCAAAGGGCCTCAAGTGATCTAATCAAGTGATCTAATCAAAAGGTCTCCTAATGCAATCAAAGGGCCCTACCCCCACAGTAATGGCTTAAAGAACATGAGTTTTTCTGAGATTCACAAAAAAACATCAGACTGTCACAGTCCAGCTAACAACTAGAAAGTAATTCAATAGACCAGACTAGAAATGATGTTGGTATAAAGAGGGGTGATAAGAGTGGAGCTCCAAGTGTTCAGATTAGAAATTTGGATGTAAAATTGAAATTATTTTCTAGTAGTTTGTATTTAAGAAGCGAGAAAGAGAGAAGTCAAAGATGAAGCTTAAGAGTCTTTTTCTTTCTTCTTTTTCCTTGAGAAATTGGGTGGAGAGGGATTACAGTAATCTGGATGGAAGACTGTGAAGAGGAGTTATGATAGCTATCCCCTCAAATATAGACCTTTATTTAAAAATTGACATATGATAAAGCATTCTAAACTAATAGCAAAGGAATAGATTTTCAATAAAAGTCTTGAGTAAATTGGCTATTTGTAGTTTAAAAAAACTCCACAGAAATTACACTTTCAATGCATATCATATGTCAAATTCTTAATATATTTAGTTAAATGTAAAATTGTAGCCATCCAAAAACTAAAAAAAAATGCAAATATTAATTAATCTTGAATTGGGAAAATGCTTTTCCAATGAACAAGAAAAAAAGAGGAATAACAAAAAACAGGGTCAGATTATATAAAAGTGAAATAAATTGTTAATGTATTTGCAAAAAGTATATCAAAGTTTAAATATCTTTAATATTTTATAAAGTTTAAAATCAATAAAAATACACCAAAACAGAAAAATTGGGGAAGATCTGTGAACAATTTTCAAAGGAAAGAATAAAAGTGGCCAATGGACATGAAGAAAAAGTTCAAATTTACTAGTGTTATTTTTTTTAAGTAAATTTACACACAACACTGGTATACCATTGCTTTATTAGCAATTTTAAAAATATATTGCAACTATGTTTTTGAAATTTATTACTAGTTAATATGGTTGAAGTGAGATGAACAGTCATGCAAACCGTAAATTATTAATTTTTGTGAGAAAAAAGTGTTTCTCAGGTGTGTATATCTAAGAGTAGGAGTGCAAACCTGTGAGTGTGGTCACATCAGGCTCTCTCACCAGCATGTTTCTTCACCAACATTTTCTAACTTTTACCTTTAAAATGGAGATAAAATAGTACCTATATCAAAGGACTGTTGTGAATTATTAATAGCACTTAGAACAATGCCCAGTTAGCACTACGTGTAGTTGTCATTATCTAATTTTTTAATTTTTGCCAATAGTTTGTAGAGTGCTTCATTGTTGTTTCACTTTGAATTTTTTACTATCATTGAAATTAATCTTCTCTTCATAAAAGGCTAATCATTCAGCTTTCTCCTCTGTAAATTGCGTATTCCTATTCTTTGACATTTTTTCTATTAGATTTTTTCCATTTTTCTCATGGATTTTCAAAAACTCCTGGTAAATGTTGCATATTAATCCTTTGCCAGTTTAAGATTTCACAAACATCTTTCTCCCATTTTTTCACCTACTTGTCAACCTGAAATATACTTTTACAACGATTTATCAAATGCTAAGAATGTACCTGGCACTGTTCTAAGAATCTAGGACACACTCCTGAATAAAATAAGACAAAAATTTCTGACTTGTGGAACTTATAGTTTAGTTGGGGGTGGAGGGAGAGGAGAATAACTAAAACAAAAAATGAAATAAACCAACTAACTAATATTGCATATTAAAGGTGAAAAGAATTATTGGGAGGAAAAGGAGATAGGGAATAAATCCTTAATTTTGAAGTCATCAACATCATTATTTTCTCTAAAAAAAAATATAT